>JAULCC010012459.1:0-15813 GCA_032358795.1 Nuttallia obscurata | reverse complement strand
AGCTATATAGAAAACTTTAACAATCTTCTTCTCAAAAACTGCTGGTCCAATTTCAACATAATTTTACAGAAATGATCTTTGGGTGGACTTCTACAAAAATTGTTCTAAGAACTTGATTCCATACAGAACTCTGGTTGCCACGGCAACAAACAGGAAAACTTTAAAGACCTTCTTCTCAAATTTAGTGGCAAGATTTGAAAATTATTTGGTGTAAGTATTCCTTTAGTGACTCTTTACAAAATTTGTTCAACGTATTTGGATCAGTTTAAAAAACATGACCACTAGGGGATGGAGCCAGTTTCCTTACATGGAGATATTCAGATGAGCGATTACAGGACCATCATGGTCCTCTTGTTGTTTTCCTTTTTCGGCAACCATAAGTTAAGCTAAGTTTGGCCAGCTGCAAATAAACTCGTGCACAATTTAACTTATATCTAGTTGTATTCGCCCGGCCATTATTGTTTTTTTTCGGCAACCATAAGTTGGGCTAAGTTTGGCCACCTGTCAATTATCTCGTGCACAGTATTAATTACATATTGTTGTATTTGCCCGGCCATTATTGTTTTTGTTTTTTGGCCACCATAAGTTAAGCCAAGTTTGGCCACCTGTCAATTATCTCGTGCACAGTATAACTTACATCTCATTGTATTCTCCCGGCCATTATTGGTTTTGTTTTTCGGCCATTATAAGTTAAGCCAAGTTTGGCCACCTGTCAATTATCTCGTGCACAGTATAACTTACATCTCGTTGTATTCTCCCGGCCATTATTGGTTTTGTTTTTCGGCCATTATAAGTTAAGCCAAGTTTGGCCACCTGTCAATTATCTCGTGCACAGAATAACTTACATTTTGTTGTATTTTCCCGGCCATTATTGGGTTTGTTTTTCGACCACTATAAGCTAAGCCAAGTTTGGCCTCGTGCACAGAATAACTTACATCTTGTTGTATTCGCCCGCCCATAATTTTTTTTGTTTTTCGGCCACGTATTTAGCAACGTATTTGTCAGAAGCTACTGATATTGATCTTTCTTACATGGTCCAATTTTGTCCTTTTTTCGACCTAAAGAGATACACATTTAGCAACTTTGCGATATGGGAGGACAGATATCTTGATAAACAGTGTTTAAGTCAATCAGATATAAGTTCTGACGCGCCAAACCAAAAATACCGCTAATGTTACAATACGCTCAATGCTCCTCCCTTGAATTTAAATCTGTCATTTTGTGAAGGAAATGAAAAGGTAGTTTTAATTACTCGGTTGACAATTATCCTGATACTTGGAATTCATTAAAAATTGGTCAATTTTAAAGAAAGTCAGCAATTATTCCAGCAGTTTGCTAAAAATGTGTATTGTTGATGGAAAAATAGCGGCACACGTTAAGCTACATGGTATCAGCTACGGCCAATAAATAGTTCGGAGAACAGCTACGGCCAATAAATAGTTCGGAACACATATACGGCAAATACATATTTCGGAGAACAGCTACGGCCAATACATAGTTCGGAGAACAGCTACGACCAATACATAGTTCGGAGAACAGCTACGACCAATAAATAGTTCGGAGAACAGATACGGCAAATACATATTTCGGAGAACAGCTACGGCCAATACATAGTTCGGAGAACAGCTACGACCAATACATATTTCGGAGAACAACTACGACCAATACGGCCAATACATAGTTCGGAGAACAGCTACGGCCAATACATAGTTCGGAGAACAGCTACGACCAATACATAGTTCGGCGAACAGCTACGGCCAATACATAGTTCGGAGAACAGATACGACAAATACATATTTCGGAAAACAGCTACGGCCAATACATAGTTCGGAGAACAGAAACGGCAAATACATATTTCGGAGAACAGCTACGGCCAATACATAGTTCGGAGAACAGATACGACCAATACATAGTTCGGCGAACAGCTACGGCCAATAAATAGTTCGGAGAACAGATACGGCAAATACATATTTCGGAGAACAGCTACGGCCAATAAATAGTTCGGAGAACAGCTACGACCAATACATAGTTCGGAGAACAGCTACGACCAATACGGCCAATTCATAGTTCGGAGAACAGCTACGGCCAATACATAGTTCGGAGAACAGCTACGACCAATACATAGTTCGGCGAAAGCTACGGCCAATACATAGTTCGGAGAACAGCTACGGCCAATACATAGTTCGGAGAACAGCTACGACCAATACATAGTTCGGAGAACAGCTACGGCCAATACATAGTTCGGAGAACAGCTACGGCCAATACATAGTTCGGAAAACAGCTACGGTCAATACATAAGTCGGAGAACAGCTACGGTCAATACATAGATCGGAGAAAAGATACGGCCAATACATAGTTCGGAAAACACCTACGTCCAAAACATAGTTCGGATAACAGCTTCGGCCAATACATCGTTCGGAGAACAGCTACGACCAATAAATAGTTCGGAGAACAGCTACGACCAATACGGCCAATACATAGTTCGGAGAACAGCTAAGGTCAATACATAGTTCGGAGAACAGCTACGGCCAATACATAGTTCGGAGAAAAGCTACGGTCAATACATAGTTCGGAGAACTGGTTATATACAGCGGTTGCAAGTCTTTGTAACACAAAATACTCTTCAACAGTTCATGGTATATACATGTTTATTTTTAATCATGATCATTTTTTACACGTGGAATATATTATTGGTCAAAGATTCGGACAGATACTTATTTCCCTTGCAACATTTCATAGATTAAACACAAATAGTAACAAAGTAACAAAGTTTTTGTTTATCTTAGAACAATATGGCGTACTTTTTACACTTTGAATAGCAAATTGAAATGTAGTAGACGGTAATTTTGAAACTAAAGGGATAAAATAAAAAATAATAATAAAGAAACAGATTTAATATCAAACGTAATATTGTATCTGTAGATTCCTGTTTAGCCGTTGTGTTTATGTATCCTTGACAACGATCTGATTCCACTGTCACACACTCTTAAACGTTAAACAAACATTCTTTCGCACGTTGTTTATTAAAACGTTTAACGTTTATCAGCAGATACATCTGGACCATATGTAAATTGACTGATTAAAAAAAGTTCTGACAAGTTCCAAGGATTGACCGTATCTAATTTCTTTAAACACTAATAAAGACTTGTATTTCCCACCGTATTTGACACGCTTTAAGCCGAAAACTGTCGCCCATTGATAACAATTCCATATTATAAACACATAAACAGTTTTTCGACGGCAGTTGCGTGACTATGCAATATCAGTAATACTGCAACTGAAACCTTTTGTGATATTTCTGCCAATTAATGTCATTAATGCCAAACTTTCCCGTTTCTGCAAGAAACGGTTGTGCACTAGGGAACAACTTTGACAAGAAATTGCAGTTGTATGTTACAGGGACATTCATCAGTATTGAAAAGCTCACATGAATGTCTAGTTTTAAAACAAAGACGAAACAATTACTCATATGTGATATGGTTTCAAATTAAGAAAACTTCAAATTTATTAATAAATAAGTTCCAACTTTAAAAACGGATTATTTGAAAAGAATACTTTGTTCATTGTGCATGTGTGCATCACAAATATTTACCTTTGAGTCGAAAATGAATTATTTTTATAGCCTTCATTGAAAAAATATCCATTATCAAATGTCTTCGAAAGAATGTGTTTCGCAATTTCTACCAAAATGGTGGTACATCATTTGTATTTCGGTAGAGAAGTTTTTGTCAGGAGTTGTATGAAACATTGACTATTTTCACCATAGATATATACTTTTAATACTGCTTTAAAATGTAACAACTATCTTAATTGCCGAACGAAAAAAAAAGAAAAATAGAAGGACAATTTTGAGAGTTTTTTTTTAAAAGTTTTTCCCCAAGACGCAAAAAACACAAAAAACTTATTGACGCAGGTTTTCGAATTTCCCGATATTTTGGGATATTTACCTTTTCTTGTAGAATGGACAGAAGTACTCATTGAAAAATGACAGTAAAGCATTTACATATCAACTACTGGAGTAACTGAGTATGGGTATATGTTTCTTTAAATTTGTCAGTTGAGTCCTTTTTTTAAAGGCATAATGATGCTTAAAGGCGTGTTAAAATCGCGTTATTTAGTGTATGACTTCATAATCATACACAAAAACTATCAGTGAACACGTGAAATTCAATCCACTTTTTTAAATCGATAGATCAATGTGTTTATTTCTGATTTTAATACAACAGTAGTTTGAGGTATTATTTACATCCACAGCTTTCCTACGCCCTCCATTCGCAGCTGGAATATCACGAATGCGTCACTGGGTGTCATCTAATTCAATTGTAGTGTTAAAAATGTACCACAAAGCGTACGATGTCATCCGCATGTGTGCATATAACGTGTAGCTGTTCAACCTTTGATCAGAATGTCAACAATGATGCGCTAATAAATACTCGATTTTAAGTTTTGGTTTTGACCCAATACTGCGAAAAACACATCGTTGACTGGCAAAACTATGCACATTATTACGAGTTCGAGCTTTATTATGCCTTTAAGCCCACTACTGTCATATTCCAATTATTTTGTAAAAAGATTTAATTTCATATTTAATTAAATATGCATAAGAGGCTATAGTGTATTTACTTGAGGTGTGCAACCATAACTTGTTTAAACTTACAGACATATTGAACTGTTTAAACAATGCTTCTCAAAGGTGGGCGGGTTTTAGTCCTAAATGTTCAGGAAGTATGTTTTCTATAGAAATAGATAACACAATGATTGAAAAACTTTTCTTTAGACAAAATGCATTTTACGATTTTACTTGAAGACATGCGACACAAATAATTTGCAGAATCTTTAGAATTGTCAATTTTCTAGTTGTTACATTAAAATAAGAGGATACTTTGTACCATAAATTTTGTACCTTTACCAGCCGACGGATGTAGTCTATGTTTGGGAAATTGGTGTAAGAGCTTTTGACAACAGGAAGTGATTAAAAATGACATTACGAGAAAGAAAGTCTTCGAATTCAAGACTGTCGTGCTTAATTGTGACAAAATATAAAGAAAAAGGAGTTTCGAGGAAAAAGATCAATTGAAAGGCGTGTCTCAAGCTGGTGAGGTCATTTCTTAAAAACAAGATAAATCAGTTTGAAGGTTATTCTTTCAGAAGAGTAACTGTTTACACAGTTGAAATTTGTTAAAAAGCACGATGATTGTTAAAGATTATAAGTTAAAAAACCAAAATCTTAAAACCTTTGGGTACAAATATAAAATAATAACCGGTGTCCGTTAGGTAATCAAGGTAATCTAAACCTAACTCTAATTATCAGTGACATACATAACTCTTGAGGTTTTTTTTAGACATATACATCTTTTGCCGTGCACAAAAGCTACTGATTAACATAGACCACTGTTAAAAAACGTTTGACACTTTTGCACTGAAATTTACCTTTATTTCTTTAGGAATACAAATGTTATGAATGCAATTTAGTATCTAATCATTTTAAACGACACCTACGAAACATTAGTTCAGTTTTCATATGAGCCAGACGAAAATTATAAAAGTTACAATTTGCAATATAAATTTTGAAAGATTTTAACTTGAATAATTGGTATGTTATGTGACACATGCTAATCACTGTTTGAGTCCAGGAAATGTTATTTGTAGACACCATGTCTTTGAGTCCAGGAAATGTTATTTGTAGACACCATGTCTTTGAGTCCAGGAAATGTTATTTGTAGACAGCATGTCTTTGAATTAAAAGTTTAGTTGTTTACACGCAAAAACACAATTTGTAACTCTCACATAGTTGGACAATTTACATCTGGAAACAGTAAATGGAGTGATTCTATTCTTGCAAACACTCAGAAGAAAGAGGTTGTTGTCACATTTATCAAATTACTCTAGAAACAAGTGTTTTAAGCAGAAATACCATAATCTTATAACGTTAGTGCTTTGATATAAACATACCGGTAGTGCACTTAGGTCAATAAACAAGTAAAAGTAGTGCAACTGCAATTTCATTTGTTTCATTTGAAACAATCTTATTCCAAGAAATACAAATGTAAGTGGCTTTCTTGATCAAAATTTAACGGATTTGATAACCTTCACAAGGATCAGTGGTAGATAAATGAGGAATTTACTTCAATTTAGATAAACTCTGTGAACGAGAACCATGTCTTATGCCGTCATTGTCTATCAATGTACGTTACTCATGTACGTAATTAATGTTTGTTTATGGTTTTTCGACAGCGCGTCGGTCACCATATCTATAACGAGTGATATATCGAAAAATATAGACGATCGAAATTCCTGATCATATGTCTGCAAGTGAGTTGAGTTGTCAAAATAGGATACAGGTTTGATAAGAATGTTAACTCTTTTGCAAAATTGTCTTTTCATTTGAAAAGGTAAACACTGGTTTTGGGTGGGCGGGGTTCAAGGACTGTTAGAGCATCATTTGTTTTATTTTAATCAAGTACTACTGTTTTAACGGAAATATTTGCCTCCTTAGTACAACATTTAGCAAGTAAATTTTGTCTGTGTGCAGATGGTAGATGTTGATAACTGTATAGGCAAATGTTGCTGTTTTTTAATTTGTCTCCGACTTTATTAAACGGCATGGTATAAGAAAACAAAACGGTACGAGATTGTTTATATTTAAGCAGTTTTAAATTTAACAATCCAATAAGTAATTGTATCCAAGATTAATGTGCATTGTTATATTGATAATGATCGAATTTTTTAAAAATTAGTCTTCGAATATTTTGTGTGGTTCTGATTTGTATTTAGTTAAATCAGCATTATTTTATTGATGTAAATTCCCTTAATACGTCATCTGTATTAGATGTATGAACATTTAGGCTATCTTATTGTGTTCAGTATTGTGCAACTTGTGCCTTCTGAAGGTTTGAGGCATCAAAACCTTAAATAATCTCTATTCTAGACAGACGTTAAAATTGTCTCAGATTTCATTCTTTCAAAGTGAGAAAACAACAACAAAATAAGGCAACATTATGATTTCGGCTATAACATGTCTAAAGTTTGAACATATACGTGGTCGGAATCAACATTTTGTTTTAAAGTAACTATTTTGAACTTTTATAACTTGTTTTGAAGTAAAACATCTAGAACAATCAATTGGTATAATGATTTGAATGGGTATAACACCCACTAACACTTGAAAACTATACTTGAATAAATAGAGGATCTTACCTGAGTATTTATTCAAAAATAATATTTATGAAACGTGTTAACTAAAAACATATGCCACAAGCCTTGGCGAGTGCCATTTGATAATAGTTAATGAGTTTCATATAATTGATATTGAATAAACACGAATGTAAGATTCTATTTATCGCATAAAAAGGAAATTTAACAAAAATGCACACAGCGTGTTTTATCAACCGGTGTCAAGTTATATTTATGTAACTAGTTACTTATGATATATATGTCACTGCTTTATGTCACACTCAGAAGCCAAAGTATGTGATAAGTATACAGGAGACACTTAAGAGACAATTACAAAGCACTTCGTTATTATTTAAAGGTTTAGTGCCATATTATAGTATTGAAATTTCATATTATTTTTATTTGGCTACTTGATGGTCTTATTTGTTCATAACATCAGGAACACCGGAAAATTGAGTGTAACACTTTCGAAAGAGTTAAGATTTACCAAGAGGCACAGTACGTTTTAATGTCTCCACCAGTAAAGTGTGGACATATAAAGGTTTCTGTTTTTATACTGATCCTGGATAGCAATTTACATAGCATTGAATCACTCTGAAATATCATTTTGTGTTTTCAGTTACGACCAAGGTTTATGGAAATGAATCAGTAGTCGTCATTTACCATAATTATGTTTCTTGTATCTGGTGTTTTTGTACTTTTTCAATTCTTCTGTGGTTCGACACGAGTTTGGTTGATATATCGACACTGGCAATAGGGGGATTTAATTTTGCGAAAAAGAAATTACCCTTTCTTTTTTGCCACATTTATAAAGCATTCTTTTTCAAATTGGACATACGCTCTAGTTTTTAGAATGTATGCTAATTTTGCCATACATGTAATAACTGAATCGTTTCCATGAATTGAAATGTTTGTCATTTCTCAAAATTTCACAAGAATAAACGTTGAATGTTCACAAGTGATGATGTCAGAACGACTTTAAACCACAATTATTTTAAACATTGTTTTTATCATTATGCCTATATCATCTGTTTTATATGATACAGTCATAAAAGATGTTTGAAGTACCTTTGCTTAAAACATGTCGTGTCAGCATTAAGGCCAAACAAAATGAGTCAGTCCCGGACTACCACTGGCAGCGATTGTGGCACAGATAGTCAAATTAGAAACAAACGCATTGATCTGTCCATTACAAATAATCGATCAAATATAATCTAATAAAATACACGTGTTCAATTATATTTTTATTCATGATTATGCACAATGGTACAAAAGAACGCGATTTAAATTTTTGTTTTTAGCTTTATTATGGCTTTCGGCTCATTTCTTCAGATTCAATACTGTTTTCAATTTGTGAATGAATATTTGTACTTTTTTACAAAACGAGAACGATATAAAATTTGTATGAACAAAGTTATTAAAACCAAATATGAAAAAGAATATTTCACAGTATCCGATGCTGAATAGTGGTTCCCATGGCGATACAAATCGCAAAGTGTTAAACTTTCCTTGTACACATACATTATTTGAATACACAGGAGAGACAAGATGCCTGTTAGAATGGCTGTGTGCTGGTGTATGACGTAGTGCTAATTAATGCTACAAAAGTTATAATCAAATTTGACTTTTATTTCCTATGGGGACACATAACATCCAAAAATATAAAATGACAGTGTGCGAATTTAAATACTCGTCAATACTACATCTAGAATAGTTTCGCATCAATGAGGAATCATTCTAGTACCCACTAAACCTATATAACTGGAGCCACAAAATGCATTAAAATATTAATATTAAAATGTAAAATAATGAATTACATGGATTTATCTGTCATACCTGTAATATATCTGTCAGCGACCGGTTAATGTGTTGATTTCAACTGTTAGGCATTATTAGAACAATAATTCATACACTGTTCTAATCATACAGATCAATAAACAAATTAACCATGCTTCACAGGAACTTTCTCTGTTCTAATCATACAGATCAACGAACAACTAACCATGCTTCACAGGAATATTCTCACATGTTTTCGTGAACGTTACATAAAGACTGACATATGCACAAGTAGTTAAAGGGAGGCGTTTAAACTGAACTATTTTTCTTTATTCAAAAAGATTGTATACATATGGAAATGTTATGATATTGGTCATTCTGCCTTCTAATCATAAAAATAAGTAAGTGAGTAAACCATCTTGCAGAGTGAAATTTCTAAGTTGCAAATATACATACGAGCCAAACGACGTGTTCTAGAGAAAACCCTCTAAAGATATGTCATATCTAAAAGTAAATAAGAATTTTGACATATAATGAGATTGATTGTACTGTGTTCAAGAACTAAGTCCATTCTACCTCACTAGAAATCCGTGGTCCTGCTGTAACGGAGCAGCAAGATCTGGCCTCGTATTTATACAGCTTTTTGAAAGAAAACTAAAGAAAGCCCTTTTTCATAGAATCTAACATAATGCAATGATTTAAAAAGATCAGACAATTTTGTTAAGGTAATAACTAAGGTAAAACAAACTTATATGGAAAACCAGCTTATTAGTTTGACTAATCATCAAAGCAGAAAGCTCTTTATGAAAACGGTTCCAGGTGCATACTTTAACCACAAAAAACACAAGCTTCACCACGCTTGCTAACTTGATCCATATTTAGTTCCACAAAACAAGCATTCGCCACTATGCCCTAATTCAACTGCATCTCATACAATCTCACGGATCAAACACAAATCTTTAGAGATGGAAATATTTGAAGACAAACATGACTCAAAATGGTTCTAATTAAGCCATTTATTGACCTCATTCTTCTGAGAGATTATGGAACTCTTTTGATATCTGAGCAGATTAAGATTCTGGGCTGAACACTTAAATCAGTTCTTAATCGCTCCTCTTCAATCAATGATGCGCCCGATTCCTTCAAGTAAAGACATATGACGTTCTAGACATCACACCTATTATCCTCGGAGTGAAAAAGGCCATCAGAGTTTTATTTCTTGTGAAAAAGCCCAAGATTTAGACGCTAAACTTGTTTAAAATAATGGAGCCACACTTACACAACAGTTAGATGAACTATACATGTCCTTCTGTGATAAAGGCATTTTGCCGCAAAATTTCAATTGACCCAAGATTCATTAATAAATGGTCGAGGTCAGTTTTCAAAACTGCGAATTGATCGGTCATCCGTTGAAAATTGACCCCCGCATTGATACACCGATCATGGTACCGTTGACAAAGTGGTTTTGCTACTCGTCAGCCAAAATAAATACTGTAAGAACAGACTTGGCACTATAAGCCACGTTTGTCGGTCTAACAATGGTATTCGATACTCTTAACCGTAAAAGACGGACACATTTAGATATCTTGCTAGATCTATAACGATATCCACCATTTTTATGACATGAGGGCCCGTATCCTAGACCGTTGGGGAGAGGGACATCTACACACTTTCCTTTATACCAGAATATCAAAGACCAGTTCTGCCTTTGGAATACTCCACATCAACGTGTAGGAGCCAAGAGGCATCTACCTTTTAAATGTAAGTCTTAAAAATTCTGCTTTTTCATGCGCTCACAAATCAAGATGGCTGCCAAAATGACCCTAAAATTTTTGTTTTAACACGATGCATGATAAAAAAACAAGAACTGCAGATCTTCTCCATTCAATTTACACCATTTTTCTGTCGTCTCAAGTTCGTTTAGCGGATCATGTATGTTGCATCTAAGGACTTGGCTATACTCGTATTAGCAGCTACAGTAAAATAAATTTTACTCCAGAAAAACTTAAGGACAACTTAAGTGATAAAAATACGGTTAAAAATCCCCGATCAAGCCTGTATTTATACTAACACGTGGGAAAACACCTAGCATAAGATCATCCGTCCCGATGTCTTTTCTAGCGCGCTGCTACAAACAAAGGCTTCAATGAGGGTAGATGTAACGAGCGAAGCAGCAACTCAGCTACAGCAGCCGAAAACGTGTACATCGTTTGAATAGTACTTTCCTGTCCGAATTGGCTTAACTAGGAATGCTTGGGCACACAGAAATAAAACAATACCAATGTCATTTTCAAGTAGAGAAGTTTCATGTAAAACAAACTCAGTCCTTCTTATTTTTTTGTGTTAACCCAAGTAAGTATGACCTAAATCAAATCGAACTGGGGAATGCAAAAATCATTCATTACCTTATGGTTAAGAGTTTTTTCTACTTTCCTATTTTTGCGATAAATTCAAACATATCTAAGGGACATTTTCTAACAACTGGAGTACTTGTAAATGTCAAATGGAGTGTGACGCTTTCGAATTAACCTAATTTTTCGAAGAGGCAAGGAACATTAAAAAAAAAAGGAATAAAAACTATTTTTTATATGCACTTAATAAAACTGACTTTAGTTTAAAACTGTCATATTGAAGATAAAATCGTCGTGTTTAAATAAAAAATAAACTAAACTGATCAAATGAAGTTTAAAACCTTATGTTTACTAAAATTTATAAATATATTACTTGAGCATAAGTCTGATTCATGAAGGTTCTAAAATTTCCATTTTCTCAGCTTTATATAGATCTAATTTTAAATGTCCGTTCATATTAAATGCAAAATAAAATATTTTCCCTAAAGCCTTTTCTATTTCCTAATGTTAGTGTGTAGTGTTACGAACCAGTTGTAACTAGAAAGACAAAGCCAGCAACAAACTTTAAAAAATGTATTAACAAAATATTGCAAAGTTAAAATAAAATATAAATACCTAAATTACAATTCAAAATATCCAAAATTATTCTGATCCTGTTAAATGTCCTTTTTAATCCAGTTGTAGAAAGTTCCTGAGCGCTTTAAATTAAATCTCCACCCTTGAATAAATCCAAATAATCCACAAAGATTTTGTCACTAAATAATATCCAAAGAATATTTAAGATTTTTCACAAAGAAACTCAATGTAAAGTCTGAATCCAAAGATAACGAAAGATATAACTAAAGATAAAGATGTAGAGATAACACTGTTGCTTTTATATCCTATTTGATCTTTCCAGAAAAATATAGAATTATCTAGTGTTTACTTCATGACAAATAACGACCATGTGACCAATTGTTTGCAAGTTTGTTTTTTTTTGTTGTTTTTTTTGCTAATTGTTTGTTTGTTTTTTAAAAAAAATTATTTTTTTTTAGTTGTTTGCCTAAAATAGCTCTCTTAAATAACCTCCAATGTTCGCAATTCTCTGGAACATTCTACATCTTTCTGTAATGATCTATCAACTTCTTTAAGATTCTAAAAAATAGAAATTACAGGTAAACAAGTGCTCATCAACAAAACAAATTATTTGAAATATCAAAACAAGTAAATAATCACAAATAGGCTATTTATATAACAGTATTATATTGCATATATCGTAATATACATCGTAATATTGTATTTTGTTTTGCGAAGCGATTTGAGGAAGTCTTCGACTGTAAATATTGTATGCCGTTACTAGTTGGAGACATCTTTATTCAAAAGTTGAGTTTGGAAAGGAAACAATGGCTGGGATTATATCAGTCAATTCACGTGAATGATATACATATAGGTTAATTAAATGATTTTACCATCGGCATTATGTTTTCGAATAAATGGAACAATCCTTACGCACGTTGATTTATTAAACCTTTCAAAATGTAATAGAATTAAAAAAACAAGTAAGAAGAAGCGTAATTCAATATAAAATGTGTGATTTCCTATAATTTGATATTTGTGTTAATAAAACTTTCGCAATTACAAGTTGCCGTTAATAAGTGATCATGCAACATTTTTATAATATAGAAACTGACACATATGCATCTCGGCAGACTTGAGTTACTTCTATCACTAAATAACATAATGAATATTCTAACATATGAAACTAGAACTATCACTGAAGGTGATTCATACCCCCGTCGCCATCTCTGACACGGGATGTATACACATCCTTGTGCACTTCAGTTCCTCTTATCAAGGTCTCTTTACATATGAAGTTTCATTAAACTAACAGCATTAGTATTGGAGTTATGCTCTGGACAAAATCAAAAGAATAAAAGAAAAATAACAAAGGGGAATAACTCATTTTAAAGAGCAAGCATAGTTATTGTTCTTATGCTTCTTGTGCACTTTATTTATCAAGGTCAATCTACATATGAAGTTTCATCAAACTAACAGCATTAGTATTGAAGTTATGCTCCAGGCAAAATCAAAGACCAAAAATAACAAAGGGAAATAACTCCTTTCAAAGAGCAAGCAGAGTTATGCTTCTTGTGCACTGCACTTCCTCTCATCAAGATATATATACATATGAAGTTTCATCAGACTAGCAGCATTAGTATTGAAATTATGCTCCGGACAAAATAAAAAAAAACAAAAATAACAAAGGGGAATAACTCCTTTCAAGGAGTTATGGTTCTTATGCACTGCACTTCCTTTTATCAAGTTCTATCTACATATGAAGTTTCATCAAACCTAGCTACAAAAGTACTGGAGTTATGCTCCGGACAAAATTAAAATAACAAAAGCAAAACTTTTCCAATTTATTCAGGGGCAAAAAACTCCATAATCCTTGTGTGAAAAAACGTGAATTTTGCATCTTGCAAATCTACTGCTCCTTATGAATCATTATGCCAAGTATCAAGTGAATCGGACTGAAAATGAAGGAGGAGTTCACCAGACAAGATTTTTTCAAGTTGATTCAAGGGCAATAACTCCATAACCCTTGTGCGAAAAAACGTGAATTTTGCGTCTTGCAAATTCTAATGAATAATTCTGCCAAGTATCAAGTTAATCGGACTGAAAGTGAAGGAGGAGTTCACCGGACAAGATTTTTCAAGTTGATTCAAGCGCAATAACTCGTGCGCATGACATACTAAGTCGTGCGCACGACTTACTTAGTCGTGCTCACGAGATAATTAAGTCGTGTGCACGAAGTAATTATCCAATAAGAATACACTTTACATGCATGAATGTTGTTTGAAATGAAAGAATAAAGGAAGACGTTGGGAATGAGAGAGATGTTGGTGAGTGAGAGGAAGTTAACTGTTGAATTGATATCGGAGAGAGAAGGATAAGAATAAGGAGGAAAATAGGTTTGTTTCAAACGAAATAAATGAAATTTTGTTGATACTAGTTTTTCTTGTTCTTTAATCAAATTACACTCTGTTTATATCAAAATATTAAAGTGCTAAGGGTTCAGATATAGTTATTTCTGCTTAAAACGCTTGTTTCTATTATAATGCGATAAATAGAATCTTACATTCGTGGTTATGATATATCAGCAGAGCTTCGTTTTGTACAGCTTCTGAAAATTTGTTTTATATTTTCAATACTTACATGACCACTCATGTGAGGTCCTCTATACTGTAAGCTTTGTTTATCGAGATAGATCACCATGGACTTTTCTTAAGAGTTTCACGATGATTATATAACGCCTCTTAATGAAAATGAATTTAATTTCTAAAATAAATAAATATGCATTATAAGATTAAAGAGTGTTCTTTATGTAAATAAAAAGTGTAAAACGTACGTTTAAAAAGAGATATAACAAACTTATAATAATTTGTTTGTCATATAGATTAAACTATGGATAGCAAATAATTTCTTTTTATAAACGAGATAACAGGATATTAGAAAGCCCCCGTCAGTGGTTTTAGGTTTAGATCTATTACTATTCATTGAAAAAATTAGAACGCTGTATCACATAAAATGGCCTCTGGGAGTGACATAAAGCAATGTCATAAATATCATATGTGTTTAGTTACATAAACAAAACTTTAAACCGGTTGCTAAACGCGCTCAATTAAAAAGAAGGTACCATCTGCTGACGTCGCATATGACGTCATTTTCGGCAGGGCGTTGATATGCCGTCGCGTTTTTAATCCCGTTTTTAACGACAAAAACATATACAGGAGACGTTTTGTCTAGATTTCTAGTGTATATAGTTGTACAAAAAATATCTCTTTATGTGATAAATAGAATCTTGTATTCGTGTTAATTCAATATCATATTTATGAAACTCGTTATCTAAAATCATATGACACTCGCCAAGGATCGTGTCATAGATCTATGTTTTTCTCTATATCTTTCATCCACGATTTCGGAACGCAGGCATGACACTCCGACCTGCAGTTTGTAATAACAAAAATTGAAACTAAAGAACACTTTTCAAAAGACTCTTTAATCGACGGTTTTGCTATTACCTTTTACATGCAATAGGAATGACTTACGGCAAATAAGCAGATGTGCAAAAGGTACAATGCGTTTGTAAGATTTGAAAGTTTCCATCCTTACAGACATACTTTGCAATTGCAATCATTTAGCGAGACATGTTGTGCTTTGTTATTTGTCACATCTGAAGATTTATTTTATTGATTTTTTTTTCAGAAACTGTGAAAAACACAAAATGAAGTAATCAGACTTCAAGATACGGCTGTTAGTTTAAACTTGTTAATTTAAAGTCGATTATGTCGAAAGCTTTTGGATTGTAGAAATACTTTCGAGTCCATTTTCTGGTCAGAACCAGTACTTGGTGTCACTAGAAAGACCCCCTTCGGGGCTCGAACCTGCAACCTCCGGAACGCAAGGCGGACACCATATCCACTACACCACTGCGCCCTGTGCTGTTGTGTTGCCATCATCGAGGTATAAATTA
>JAULCC010012237.1:0-15825 GCA_032358795.1 Nuttallia obscurata | reverse complement strand
AGCTGCAAAGACTTCTTAGATAAAGAAAGCAAGAGCATGTCGTCTGCCACCGTAGGAGCACAAAAACTTGTATTGCAAATGGAGAACCCTACACCAAGCTTTTTAAAGTTTACAATTAATTCATTTTTATAACATAAGAATGAAAATGGCGACCATACCCCCACCCCTGTCTGGTACCTTGCAAAATAGGATATGCAATTTGACATCGTATTTCATAACAGTTATTTGAATTCACGTAAAGACGATTTTATTAAAATTAAAACGTGTTGTTTGAAATGTGATCGAGTTATTGTTTCTAAATGATTATTTTTACTAAATACATGTAAATTTAGGTTCAAATATTAAGTAGAAAAACGATTTCATATATTGCTACTCGCCATGTTTTTAGGCTTGGACCGAAAACAAATTTAACTGCAACTTAAGCCGGACCGAAGACTTAGGGTTCAGCGTTAGTTCATTCGAATTCCCATTAACCCTTAGCCTGCTAACCGCGACCGTGATAGAATTTGCAAACAGCAAACGCGGAGTAACTTTGTGTCTGCTCCGGATCCAAGCTGTTTGACACTCTGCCATTAGTTTCTGCAAAAATTGGGCGAATCCGATGAATTTAAAGTTCCAGGCAGACGACAGTTTCAGCAGACGACAATTTGTCAGCAGGCTAAGAGTTAATTTATCACTGTAATTTTTTAAACTAAATCACACAAAACTGTTCAAAAATTGATTTAAAGAGATGCTGAGCAGTTCTGATAATATTGTAAAACACAGAAGTCATATATGATACATCAAAATAACAAACTAATTAGAATCGAATACTTTGATTTTTGTATGAGTGCCGCTTGTAGTTATGCAGACAAAAGGTGGTTCTTAGTTGAACATATTTTATTTCCATTTAAAGGTACAGACACAAGGATGACCTTGTTAAAAAGCATGTATCGGTACCTGCATTACTTTGTGGTGTCTTTAGCCAGTTCCTCTTTTCGCCATATCTTAAGCTATCAAGTTATTTTTCGTTGTACCTATGAGGTGTAACGGAAGAAAGAGGCGCGGATGCCGACTAATTAACATGCCTCGCACCAAATTGACATTGTTGTGAATATATTCTGTTCACATTCTATTGATTAGAACATGTTAGATGTAAGGATTTTATTTAGTCTATGTGTTCTTTCCCTTCGTATTACTGACACAGGAAAACCAACATAGCACATCCAGTATTGCCAATCTAAATGTTGGTGTTTGTTTCTCTGTAAGGCTTAACTATATTTCAAAACTTTGATCTGTTTTGTTAAACACAAATACAACATATTTAAGAAGTGCACAGAAGATCTACAAGTCATTGAAAAATATTTTGTTTTTATTTCTAGTCTGACTTTATCAAAATTAGTATTTGATTATATGTGGCTTGAAGTATTCATCAACTAAGGATTTAACTTTAGCTCTATAAACAAACTTAGCATAAAGTTAGTAAAAGAAACCAATAGTTTCTTACCTTTGGCCTTACATATATATATGTGTGTTCGTTTCCGTCATTTTTTTTTAAATATTAACTTTGGTCTGATACATTTGATTCAATTGGAGCAAATTATCTTAAAACAGAACATGTCCAGACTTTTTGAATACTTTTTGAAATAATATCCAATACTATAATATCATCTGCAAAAGTATATA
This sequence comes from Nuttallia obscurata, assembly GCA_032358795.1. Lineage (NCBI taxonomy): Eukaryota > Metazoa > Mollusca > Bivalvia > Cardiida > Psammobiidae > Nuttallia > Nuttallia obscurata. Next base: position 14,160 of record JAULCC010012237.1, on the reverse strand, counting down.
ATGTAAAATAATAATTTCGTTAAAACACACTTAACAATTTGTCTATAGTTTTTTTTTGTCACATGACGTTATATTTTTTCCGGTGTAATATAATCATCATGTATTTTCTTATACAAACAATACGTTACATATAAGAACGATGACGTCACGTCGTAATGCAGAATACATGCTGAAATATGACGTCGTAAACTTTTTCGGATTAACAATTTTGTTAAAATTAATAAGGAAATCTTGATAAAAAGAATATCAGATTCGGTTATTACTTTAAATTAAATTCTATTAGACTCGCCAAGGAACCTTTATTAAACTCGCTAAAGCATCGCTTACTAAAGATTCCTGGACTCGTCTAATAAATTTCATTTACAGTGAAAACTCATCAAAAATCCTCTATGTATACGCATTTTGTCTGATCTAATACTGATAAACGTTTTACATTGTTTTACACATACTAGCACACATATGTCGAAGTTTAAGCATTTTCCCGTTCATAAATGCAGCACTGATACTGGTAGCAACAAACAGCGTTAGTGTGATTTATGTATATAAAGATGAAGGTGTACGTATTCGTTCTGATTTCCTCGAAACTAGTCAATGCAACTCGGAAACGGAGCAAATTCGTAGTGTCTTATCCATATTGCACACATTGTTACAAATTGATAAATCGGTATCTTCTCTATCGAATAAACCACAATTCTCCCACAGAAGCTGTCATAATTAGTAATCCCATGCGTTACAACTCTGCCTCAATTAAACCATTTGTCTGCGATCATTAGGTTTCCTATTTGTTATTTATAACTGTGTGTTAGTAACGGCTTCCAAATGGTAGTTCAAGATTTTTGATTGTCCTCCTTGATGTATGTTTTTGTTTAGATATTTGCCGATTTGGAAAATTAGGTATTGTCATTTATTTAGTAAAATAGTAAAACGGCCCTCATTTTATTAGCTCTCTGCAAGCTATGGTTTTCCAGCCGTTTGTAACTGTTTGTGCGGTTTACGTATCTATACTCGGCATCACAGAAAAGTTACCACTTAAATATACCCCTGTATTTGTATACAATTAAAACCTATCGGTACAAGGTTCTTTGTTGTGTATACACTATGGAATTGTTAAATGAGAAAAGGATTTCACGCAAAATCGTCTGAAATTGGTTATATATAAAGGTTACGGAACTCGACAAACAAAAATCATATACCTAAGCAACAGGTATATCTTCCCAGTGCATTGAATACATTGAAGAGTGACATCTGCGTTATATACTCTGAATCAGACGCTAGATTATGTACTGGCATCCTATTGTGTGCCAGACCCAGCTGCTGACGGTTATCGATAAGATATCTGCCGTCGTAGACTCTAAGTCCAAGCTGGTCCCAAAATGCTCGATGGGGTTTAGACCAGGGGATAAAACAGTCCATTGTATTGTAGTTACATGGTATTCCCGCAGGAAACCCTGTATGACACTGCTAGGGTGATGCCGTGCATTGTCTTGTTGGAGAACGTTAACATCACTGTGATTCTGAAAGAACGGAAGAGCTACTGGCCTAAACACATTGTCCACGTAGCGCTTAACAGTCAGTGTCCCATCCAAATCGACGAGAAATGTTGTATGCCTCAAGTAGACGACTCTCCATACTATTATACTTCTCCACATCATTAATCTTGAATAGCCAGTGAATAAAACAGCCTGCAATTGTCGCTAAAGGACATATCAATTTACTCAGTTTTTACGCCGTTTTGACGTTTAAACGAGGTTACATAAGTAAGCATGACGGGTCCTCAAGCGCCGGCCTACTGTTGATGCACTTATCCGATCATAACGGCCCTCTGGCGTAATGTTGATGCACTTATCCGATCATTACGGTCCTCTGGCGTACTGTTGATGCACTTATCCGATCACTACGGTCCTCTGGTGTACTGTTGATGTACTTATCCGATCACTACGGCCCTCTGGCGTAATGTTGATGTATTTATCCGACCATTACGGCCCTCTGGCGTAATGTTGATGTACTTATCCGATCATTAAGGCCCTCTGGCGTACCGTTGATGCACTTATCCGACCATTACGGCCCTCTGGCGTAGTGTTGATGTATTTATTCGATCATTACGGCCCTCTGGCGTACTGTTGATGCACTTATCCGATCATTACGGCCCTCTGGCGTAATGTTGATGCACTTATCCGATCATTACGGCCCTCTGGCGTACTGTTGATGCACTTATCCGATAATTACGGCCATCTGGCGTACTGTTGATGCACTTATTCGATCATTACGGATCTCTGGTGTTTCTCTTGCCGTTTTTGTCGCTGGATTGGACCTGTTGCTGAGGGTAATTGACTGTCTGTATTTATCGACGTCATCATCTCACGGCCTTGCCGCGATCTATCATTCAAACACCCTGTGTTCTCATGTCCTGACCATACGACGTCTATTTTCACGAAATAAAAGCCCGGCGTCAACCACATTCCAATGGCCTGATGACGTTGAGCGTCCTCTCAGCGTTGCACTTTTTATAAAATTATCTAGGTTTGAACCTTTGTCTCTGTCTGTCCACTCACTTTCAAATGTTATGAATGATTTGTGATAAACATTGCATACATGTCGACTATATTGGAGTTCATCAAAACTTTACCCTAGTGTCTACATAATTGGGTCAAACCATCATCGAGTTATGCTTATGACACATTGTTATGCGATTTGTATAATGTAAGGGTCAATAGTGGTACTTTTCAGTGACGCCGAGTATATTTATTCATCCGTATGCTTCCATATCGCCAAACTCCTCCGTACGTTTCGTTCTGCGTGTAATTGCATGACGCCGAACGTAATCTGTAGACACGCAGTCTGTAATATTAATACGAATTGCATTTTAAGGACTAATTTATACCACTTGAAACATGTTATTAATAGTTATAAAGCACGAGGACCATTACATTATACGATAAATTAACATTGGTTTTGCTTTATAAATATTTAAAGACAGCACCGAATTTACATGTCAAAAGCACGAAAATATGGCTTACAGGTAATCTTGTCAAGGGTTAATATTATATCAAAGCCGAATATCAGTCTTTAAAATGCCTGCTCATGGAAAATTTGAACACACCTAAGCCTAAAGCTCAAATATAAGGGAACAATTTCAAGGTTGTATTAGTGAAATGATTTTAGATTTAAAAAATAAAAAGATTCCAGGCTATATTAGTGAACAAATTTAACGCTGTATTAGTGAAGGTGAAGGTTGTATTCCAGGCCATTTTAGTGAATAACTTCTAGGTTATATCAGTAAACAAATTCAAGGCTATTTTAGTGAACAAATTTAACGCTGTATTAATTAAGGTGAAGGTTATATTCAAGGCCATTTTAGTGAATAACTTCTAGTTTATATCAGTGAACAAATTCAAGGCTATATTAGTGAACAAATTTAACGCTGTATTAGTAAAGGTGAAGGTTATATTCCAGGCCATTTTCGTGAATAACTTCTAGGTTATATCAGTAAACAAATTCAAGGCTATTTTAGTGACAAAAATCTATGCTATATTAATGAACACATTCAAAGCTATAAAAGTGAATACTTTGCAAGCTATTTTTGTGACTAAGTTCAAGGCTGAATTAGTGAACAAATGCAAGGCTTAATTAGAAACAAATCATGGCTATAAGAAGTCCGTGCTCTATGAGTGAATACATTCAAAGCTGTAGTAGTGAACAAATTCCTATTTCGATTGCTAGAAAAATAATACAGATGGAACACGCAATACAATAACGTAGCCCCAGCTTTTTCAACCTGGTTTCAATATGTGAAAATCTTATCCTATATCAATCGTTCCATTTATCTAATTGAAAATCTTTTGAATAACTAAAAACAGTCAAATGTCCCAATTCCAAATTTCACCGCCACATTATCAAAACTTTCAGTAACACACAACACGTTAAAAAACGAGTTAACATGGGTACACTTTATCAAAGTCCGGCGGTTTATCATTAACACTACTTGCTTTTTACGGTGGGTAAAGGTTTTATAAGTCGGCTCATTTATTGTTTCTTTGTTTGTATGTTTTTTTCATTTAGCATTTAACGTCGCTTTAATAGTATTTCTAAACAATGAACTTCAAATCATGGGAATTACACTTTTTCGGAAACGTCTTTACTTTCGTTGCATATCTCTTTGAAAAAAACTTCTCCTATCATGTTTTTGAATTGTTCTGTATTTGATCTTACTATTTCAAGTAGCTATTTAATTTTGATAAACATCTGCTAGATGTTACACAACCGTCCTGGACAAGTCATTCCTGTGAATTTAATCAGACAATTTCAATGGCAATGTAACAATTTCATTTGTTCACAAAACCAGATATTAAAGTTTATTATTTGCAGATGGTTGAACTGCAAGTTATACAATATTTGTTACAGTCCTTTTTACATCGACATAGTAAAGCATATATGTAAGTGAGCCCGGTTAGCTCAAGTAGTAGAGCGTCCGCATCCGGTGCCGGGTTCCCCGGCCAGGTCAAACCAAAGCCTTCAAAACTGGTAGTAATGACTTTCCATCCTTGGCGCTCAGGATTTAGGGTTAAAATTACGACTGGTCTGTCGGTGTCAGGATAAAGTAACCTGTCGGGTTTCAGCCCCCAGGTGTATCAGTGCTATATACTGTGCACGCAAAAGAACCAAATATCTCCACAGAAGAGTTCTATGTATCCGCTTCCCTCTCTCTTGGACGCACATTAGCCCTGGTTGGCAGAAAGTGAGGAAATTGAAATAAGCATATCTATGTAACGATTTCAAACAATGGATTCTGCTTAGCAGAATGGCTTCTTAAAGGCTTCTTTAGTTGCAATCTCAATAAACAGTATATTGGCAGAAACATGAATTTTAATATGCTATTTGTGTAATTAGTAACACTTCCGAAGGAATAATTAATGCTATCGTTACTTTTAGATTGATTTACCAACTATGAAAGTAAATGAAGTTAGCTGTATCAGCAAATAAAACGCTAATTAATAAATCAATATTTCTTATTGCAATAAACATTAACATGCTTATAGCAAATACAATAGAAAGTATACTATAACATCCAAGTGATAAATATGTGTAGTACATTATTCAAATAATTTTAACATGTCTTTTCTGAGAAGCTTTTGTTCTGTACATGGCATTCAAAGAAAAATTGGAAGAAAAAAAAAACAGTAATACAAAATGCTAATAATGTAATAACATTTGACTGCTCTAACTAATGTATATGCATGTGAAAAGAAAAGGTCATGAAAAGAAACTGTATAATTTATGAAAAATTAATGTCATGTGATAATCAACAAATAAATATGACTACTTTATCTTATATATATAACAACAAATTACCTTTTTGTTGAATATATCCATGTATCATGGTTATTCAATACTTTTTTCTCTTTGTTATGATGCTACAAACTATGGTAGACTGTTATGCAAACGCATGCGTGATGACGTGTATGCCGGTAGGCGAGAAGGTGGGATCGAGAGAAAGGAAAACATAATGAAAGAAAAGATGTATGAAATGAATGAGAGAGATGTAAAAACGTTATGCTTTCTTCAAAACCTATTTTGAGGATATGAGGGCGACAGGTGTACACATCTTTGTATGTAAGACTCGTGTAACCAATGTAGCACTTATTTCAACGTTGCATTATATATTGTCAAAATCTCCTTAAAGATTAAATAAATGGATTGACTTGAGTCGAATGAAATTGAACTGAACTGGATTGAATTGGTTTAAATTGAATTGAAATGAATCAAACTGAATTGAATTGAATTGAACATACATCAATCAGTGTATACCGTCGTTCTACGGCATCAGACCTGAATGCAATTTATTTCAAGGAGCGATTAGTAAATAAGGAGTTAATGAAGGTGAAACTAATTTCTAACTTGAAGTGGCACATTTGTAACGCAATCATTTACAAATAATTAATTCCTATAGACTTATTTAGGATATTTGAGATTGCTGCTCTTGTTAGTGAACAACGTGACCTTGTAGATAATGCCAATAAATTGCCCCAGACAGCAATAACATCCCATTAAAGACAATGTCACCGACCCCACTGTTATTAACCTTGTCGTCGGAATTGAATTGTCAAATGTCTGCAAACTCTGCTCCAAGAAGTTCACATTTTGAAAGACATTTATCAATTTATTCACGTTGCTGTTGTCATTGAATGCATTGTCCAATTAAGTAAAATTGAACTTACGTCAGGGTGGTAGATTGGCTGTAATCCTGGATTTATCAGTGATACTGATCAGCAATCCAGACAGTAGCTTTCATTCTCTCTTTCTTCAGACTATTATTGTGATAACAGGCCCCGTGATTTTCAGTCTCAGTTGAGTGTGAGAATAAAATTCATTTTGCCTTATGTGCATTCTTTGCAATTATAATCTTTGAGTTTAATCATATTGTGTTGTTTTCATACAAGCATATATACAAGATAAAATGAACAACAACAAAAGGGTTAGGTCACAAGTTATAACAGTCTTAGTCACGACCCGCCCCTTTTAACCTTAACCCCTTCACTGCCGGAAGCAATACCGTGCATGTGCAATATTTCGCTTTTTTTAATGATTCCTTAAATTATCGGCAAAACAATTGGCTGAGTGTCAAACTCGGCGTCTCATCCAGATTCAAGCTGTTTGCAAATGACTTAAAACTCGGGGTAAGGCAGTGAAGGGATTAATAACAGAAAATCTTAAAAACATTTACATAGATAAAGCAATTTAAAGGTGTATATCACAATAATTTATAACAGACATATTTCTTTTAAATTTAGCTGATTTCAAGGTAAATTCTTTCCAAACAAAATGACATAAACAAATATGGGTCACCAGGCTTGTTCCGGGGTTTTAACAGATTCTGTGACCCCCACATTACGGCCCATTCAGTCGAATGTTTACTAAATTAAGAGTATCATTTAAGATATGTGTTCTGACTGTTCAGATACATAATTAAGCTATTTCTATACACTATTTTTATTTGAATATAGATTTTTATTGGAATATAGTAAAGAACCAAATTTGTTTGAATTAAATCCTTTAGAAAAATAAAATGATATTCATGACAAGAATCATGAAAAAAAGGAGAATATGCGACCAATGATTGAAGAAAAGCAACCATATAATTTTTGGTGGATAGTCGTTTATTTTTTTTTTCCTTTTAGCAAGCAAACCTCGATGAATGAAAGGCTATGCACAAACTGTACATTCACAAACTTAAACTTTCTTTTCCTCATAAATGCAATAAAACCCCAACATTCAGAAGAGCAAGTTGCCATGTTAAAGTCTAAATAAAGAAGATCAAATCCACTAAATCAAATCTAACATACAGTGCTGAAAAATTATACACTTTTCAATTTTTTAACTTGAAACTACGATACAAAATAAAAACACTAGAGGGTCTTGATATTACAGCATTTTTCATAAACATCAGGGAAGAAAAGAATCTTATATCTTAGCTCTAGCATCTATAGTTTCAGAGGAGCAGATTAATGATGTCATCCAAGGAACTTTTTTGTCAAATTATTTTCAAATCTGGCCACTGATTTTAGAGAAGACGGTTAGTAAAGTTTTCACTAAATACTTATAAGGATAACTAACTCGCCTCACTCTAACACACACAGCTGGTGGCCATGTTTTATACAGATCAAAAGTATTTGAATCATCTTTGCAGAGGGTCACTTTAGAAACACTTCTGCCAAATAAAATCTTGCCATTAGTATTTGAGAAGAAGACAGTTTTCACAATATACATATAAGGGAAACTGACTTCCACCTGGCGGCCATGTATTTCAACTGATCAAAATAATCTGAACAGTCCTTGTAGAGGTTTACCCAAGGAATACTTATGCCGCATTATTTTCATATCTGGCATTGCAACTAGAGTTCTGCATTGAATCAAATTCTTTGAAGATTTTTGAAAGAGGACCACTAAAGGAGCATTGTTGTAAAGTTTTATTGAAATTCGCCAAGCATTTTCGGAGAGCTAAAAACAGAATAACTACTCCGTGAAATAAGCAATACAGCTGCGCTTTACGTTGCGCAAAAACTATTGCGATATACACCTTAAAGAAAACTAACACAGAGAGCACATGCCAGATTCCAGTCGACCCACAAACCCTACATAGATGAAGGGATACCGTATGTGATTTCATTTGAAATTTTCTGGTAATGCAAATAAACAAAACAAGTTAGTGACGATAGAAAACTAAAGAAAATATAATTGTACAAATAACCAAGTTCTCATCACACACAAAATGTATGTATGAAAATATTTTCTTGTGATGAAAATGCATATATACGAGTATACATATATCTTATATAGAGGATATCTGATGAGTTTTCACCTTGTATAAAATTTTATTAGACGAGTCCAGGACTCGTTATTAAGCGAGCCTCTGGCGAGCTTAATAAAGGTTCCAGGAAGAGTCTTATAAAAAAAAAATATAAAATGAAAACGAATCTGATATTTTTTGTCACATGACAATTCAACCAGAGGTTAATAAGAGTTTTATCATTGATTGTAACTTTTAAATAGATAATCCAGTTAAGTCTATGACGTCATATTTCGAAATAATTCTGCAGTAGTTGTGACGCCATCGGTTCTTATATGTAACGTGTTGTATGAATAAGAAAATACATGATGTTAATATTACACCGGATATAAGCAACTTAGTATGATAAAAGGTTTTATTTCTTTTAACAATTTTAGACCTAAAACAAAACTGTGTTTTTTTTCGTCGATTTGCTTATGTTTTGTCTGTCAGTCCATTTGGTCGTCTTTTCGTCCCATTAGTTTTTCAATTTGCTCTTTTTGTTCTACAATTTGTCATCGTTTGTAATTGTTCTATTATTTGGTTCACTTGCTCGTCTCTCGACTTATCTGTTCGTCTTTTGACTCATTTGCTTTTTATGTTGTTGTTTTTTCATCCGTTCGTCATTGTTACAAGACACAATGTCGTCTAGTTTTTTAGTTCGTTTTTGTTTTGTTTTTTGCTCATTTCGTGACGATGCCTCTTTAAACATCGACTTCGTCATTCACAACACGGATACAGACTGCCAGACACTGTAAGACAGCGACAAATTCAAAACCCACGTTTAATTCGTGACCAGACCTATAGAGTGCACAAACTGCTCCTTCGGGAGTAATACAATTTGCACAGTTTAAATAGCATGTAATAAACAAGATTATGTTATAACGTGGGTTACTGTTATTAACGACACTGCATGGAAGCGACCATAAAATCGGATGATTTAACGATGTAATAAACACTAAGGACGCGACTAATTAAGTTCTCTGTTGGTGTGGTTATATAAAACCGTGATAGTTTTTCTCATATACTTTGAAGTCTAGGTTTATTTAGATTAACATATACCAATAGATTTTAACACTAATTTATCTTAATCGTAGTTAATGAAGATGAATCAATATAGACGGGTGGAGTGTTACAGGAAGATAAGGTGATTATGTTTGTATTTTCTGTTTAAAGTTTAAAACATCTGCACCTGATTAAATTTTTCACAGACTTTGTCTGAAATTTTCGGTGTTAAACCCGTGGCCTGCTGAAAAAAAATGTCGTCTGCTTAGACTTTCGTCTGCCTAGATTTTAAATTTCATCAGTATCGCTCAATATTTGAAACACAACTGGCCGAGTGTCAGACAACTTGGATCCTGATTTGAGGCCGAGTTACGCCTAGTGACTCGGTGTTTTATCTGAATTCAAGTTGTTTGCAACTTCTATCACGGTCACCTAAAGCAGGCTAAAGATTAAACATATATACTCGTAAGAGCGTAGATACATGTATCAAGTTGAAAAGAAAAGTAGAGGTCAATATTTGTTTAGTTTAAACATATTTTTATTTTCAAATTATGCACAACATAAATATACATATACATACATACATGTAGGATTAAAGCGAAAGAACATTATTCTTTTAGAGCTTCTTTCCTAAATAGAATTTGTATCAAAAAGTTGTTGGCGACTTTTAATTAGCTGTAGATTTGTTAATTTGATTGGTCAAACAAACAAAAATAAGCGAGTTGTAGAAATCTATAGAAATAATGGTTTCGTTTCGTAGAATAGATTATTAGTTAAGATACTTCGTTCGGACAGAAGGGCGACTTTAAAGATAAGGGACTCCGGGGTCGAGGGACAATACTGACACATGCTCAGAAGACATGCAAATTCCCGCAACTACATGAACTATTAAGACTATTAAGAGAAGCGTTGATAGACATAGCATTAGGAGATCAAGTTGTAAACCGTTTACTATTGGAGATAAACTTTTGAACAGCTTGAAAAAGATTAAGATTTGATTCGTACGATAGAGATTCGTTTCCAAAAAGGATATGTGTAAGGGAGACTGTGCACAACTGGGAGACAGAATGTAGGAAATCTCTTCGAATATTAATATAGAGGGGACTAACAAAGAAAATATGGTGAGTACTTTCCACATAACCGCATTGGCAAAGAGGTTAATCCACTAAACTTTTAAGATGTAGTTCTTCGTTTAATGTAGTGCACTTTGTACGTAGTCGAGTATGTATGATTTGGGCGTTACGGTTTCCTGTATAAAAGTATCTGGGCACAGCATGCAAGTCTTGGTTTAGCAAAGATTTGAAACTGTTGACGGTAAAGGCGTTTCTAGTTTCGTGTGGCAGATTGTTCCATTCACGAATAGTAGAAGGTAGAAAGGAGTCAAGATAAAGACTGGTCGTGGCAACAGGAATCTGTAAGTATTTTGAATTACGTAACGTGTATTGCGATGCAGTGCCAACATGTTGAGAAACGAGATCAGACAAATACGATGGGGATATGCTGTTAATCATTTTATAAAGTAAGATTAATCTGTGTTTTCTTCTGCGCGAACCCAAACTTTCCCATCCTATTTCATTCGTTAAATTATTGATAGATATTAGTTTGGTTGTTCCGATAAATATTCGTGCGGCTTCGTTTTGTATTTTGTCCAGTTCACACTTGTCTTGTTCAGTGCAGTTGTCCCAAATAACATCTGCATATTCTAGAAGGGGACGTATAAAAGATGGATAAATCGTTTCGAGAGATTTTCTGTCAAGCTCGTACTTAATTTGTCGCATTATATTTATTCGTGGCCATGCCTTACTTTTGGTATAGTCTATATGGGAATGCCATTTACAATCGTTACTTAGATATGCACCTAAGTGTTTGTGACGCTGAACTTCCTGTATACTTCGGTCATTCATTTGCAGTTGTGGATAAACTTGCCCGTTATGTTTTCTGGAGAGATTCAGATTTTGACGGATTACACGTAACCAACCAAGTGGCAGCCCATTGTGAAATTTTATCAATATCATTGTTCATTGTGTCTGTAGCTATTGTAACGTCATTTCTGTGATCAACAATAAGATAAAGACTTGTGTCGTCGGCAAATAGGCGAATGTTTGAGTACATGTCACTTACGATGTCATTTATATAGATTAAGAAGAGAAGGGGACCTAAGAGAGATCCCTGTGGGACACCAGCTTTGTTGTTGTTCCAATTGGATTTTGTTCCTGGAAGAACAACACATTGTTTACGATTGCTAAGATAATCCAATAGCAGTATCACGAAATCGTCAGATAAACCAGCAGCTTTAAGTTTGACAATAAGGCCTTTGTGCCACACTCTATCGAAAAAATGACCAGATTATGCAACGAGCTATTCTTATAGAAATGGAATAACAAAAGAAAATAAACATAAACAAATCAAAACAATAAAATAATATAAGATTAGAAACTGAACTGATCTTAAGTAATGTTGCTTATAAAATCGAATATCAGCACAAACAATCCATGAAGTACAAACTTACAAAACAATCCAAGAAGTTCCAAGAATAGTGAGAATAATTTGCAAAAACACGGGTGTAATTAGTTACGCGAACATATAATTGATACCATATTTTGCAAATTAAATTTAAATGAAGTGTATGTCTCTGATACAATACTAGATTCAACATTCTTTAATCAGTAACTTTAACATGCATGTTTCACGGTACATAAACTATATATCAATATAATTTGTACAAGTGACAGATGTAAGAAATACTTTCTTAACACTTTATAAGTAAATACATGTTTATATCTAATTAATTATCATAATCTATACATAATAAACCAAACATACACAGAAAGGCGTACTTATATATACATTATATAAAACAATTTGTAGGAAACAATTTTCGGGTTTCATTTTGAAGCACCATGCAGTGGAGTTATTGTAGCTATACATGTTTTATCTTTGCTGAAAAAGTTTAAAATCGTGCATGAAAGAGGAACTTTCCAATAAGCAGCCTACGTTTATCACAGTTTCTCTAACACAAACCGCCTGTTTCGTTGATAACGAGCAAGGTGTTTCTATTGGACAGGGTCGAGAAAGCATGTTTCATGTGAAGCCGGCTCGTGCTCCAGTTAATGAGGTAGTATATCCTAACCTGCCCGATAGTGTTGATATATTCTTCTACCTCGTAAGTACACTTAGAGGATGTTCTATATAACCGATCAGTTATAATGTCTTGTTTCTTTGTTTGTTTGTTTGTTTTTTAATTTAACGTCGCTTTAACAGTATTTCAGTCATATCGCGACGTCCACCCATTACAGGTGGAGGAAGACCCCGGGGGACCTCTGTACATTATTTCAGGTACAGAGTGCACCCGGGTAGAACCAACGACCTACCGCAAGCCAGCTGGAAGGTTTCTATAATTTATTTCAGCTGACGACAATCGAGTTATAAAGAGGAAATAATTATTATGCATGTTCCAGATCATTTAGGTTTCTATGTAAATACAAAAATTCATTGAATTCTATGCAACGGTTTGTTTTACAATTTCTTTCAAGACTTTCTCTAAAATGTGTGGTTTGTAGAAAAATGGATTTAAAGACAGATCGGTAAGAACATCATCTCAGTATAATGTAGCTTTGTTTCACTCTGCGTCTTCTGAATATTCGTATCTATTTAAGTTCCCAATTGATCACCAAAATCTTTGCAGGAACGCCATTTTTGTTTTTATTAAAGTAGTTAACTTTTTCTGCTTAAATCTAAAAATTGATACAAGATAAATTGACAATTTCCATTTAATCTTATTTGAAAAAACACGGAGGATTTAAGTATGACAAGTGTATTTTAAAATATACAAGCAAGACAACTGGTTTTAATATTTTTTGAAATACTTATTCTGTATAAAATATTAAGATAAACTTTCATCGCAGGTAATCGTATTGAGATGAAGTGTGTTTTAATAATGGTTTTCTCAACATACCAGACGAAGTAAATTCCAAAATAAATCTTCGGGGAATGCCAGATATAATTATGCGAATATGTACAATTGAAACATAACAGTATTCCGTGCTGTGAATGCGCGTGCATGTTGATAAGGAACTGCAGTCCAAGTATTCCTGTTACATATATTGCACTTAGCCTTCAATTTGGCTCCGTTGTTTGATTAATCAGCGTTAACAAGAAGACAACTCAACTGCAATAAGATGATTAAGATTTAACAAGCTACATATAAAAACCAGAACTTGTCTGGTAATCTTGAAGATAAACGATAGCTGTCATTCCAGTTTTGATAAGAAATATTCCAGAGTTGAATGCTAGATTGCATAAATGAAGGTGTCATGAAACATATGTTCATTGATAACTCAGGCCATTTGATTAAACAGCACTGATATAATGCGCTGTATCAGCTTGGACCAAAGCAAGGGAGGTAAATCAAACTGTCTTATCTGATGGTGATATCAGGTAGCAAGCTCATTGTTGAGAAAATTGTTTGCTAAGTAAAACATGTGTTACAAAATTAGAGTAAGAATGCAATAGTAAGGTATGAATAATAAAGTAAGGTATGATTGAAATGCCATTATGAATTTTCAGATTGCATGGATCATTTCAAATATGTCATCCTCGGGAAACGTGAGCCTCGTATAGTAAATATTGATATTAAGTATGGCTAAGTTCATTGTATACTATCTAATGCTGAATAGAATTATGTCTCCCCATATAGGGGGGAAACATATTGATTTTGTACTTTCCGTCCTTCCGTCCTTTCGTCCGTCCTTCCGTCCGTCAGTCCGGATTTGTTTGTCCGGACCATAACTCTAACATTTCTCAACGGAATTTTAAAATTATTTCACATATGC
>JAULCC010012236.1:0-13301 GCA_032358795.1 Nuttallia obscurata | reverse complement strand
AGTAGGCAAGTTAGTAACTCAGTTTGTAAGCAATTTAAAAAAGTATTATATTCAGTAGGCAAGTTAGTAACTCAGTTAATAAGCAATTCAGAAAGTCATGTATTTAGTAGGCAAGTTTGTAACTCTGTTGGTAAGTTATCCAGAAAGTATTTTATTCAGTAGGCACGTTAGTAACTCAATGCGTAAGCAATTTGGAGTGTTTTTTTTTCAGTAGGCAAGTTAGTAACTCAGTTTGTAAGCAGTTAGGAAAGTATTTCAATCAGTAGGCATGTTAGTAACTCAGTTGGTAAGAAATTCAGAATGTATTTAATTCAGTAGGCAAGCTAGTAACTCAGTTTATAAGCAATTTAGAAAGTCATGTTTTTAGTAGGCAAGTTTGTTACTCAGTTGGTTAGCGAGTAAGAAAGTATGGTTTCCCGTAGGCGAGTCAGTAATTCAGTTTGCAAGTAATTCAGAAAGTTCGTTAGTTAGTAGGCAAGTTAGTAATTCAGTTGCTTAGAGTAAATAAGCAAGTCAGTAAGAAAACAAATAAATAAGAAAATTAATGTAAATCAGAAATGGATTTAATTTTTTCAATGATCAATTAAAAAAAGTAAGTACCTCGGTTGGTGAGTATTGTATTAAGTAAGTAATTTTAGTTACCTTGTTAGCGAGGGAGTTAATATTTTAGTAAGTAAGCAAAGCAGTAAGCAAGTTAGTAAGTAAATTAGTAAGAAAGTAAGTTATTAAGTACGCAAGTAAGTTATTCGATAAAATATATTAAATTGGAAAGTCAGAAAGTGTTGGATTGTAAGCATTTATGTGTATGAAATTAAGTAAATAAGTCATTAAGAAGGTATTTATAGCTGTTAGTAAGACATTCTGTAAGTGAGTAATCAGAAAATTAGTAAGTGGAATAATATGAAGCATATTTATGGTAATTAAGGTTACCATGACACCTGCACTTAAGGCTTTTTTCATTAACGTCACTTTCTACCAGCTAGGGCTAATGGACGTCCCAGAGAGAGGGAAGCGGATACACAGAACTCTTCTATAGAGAACTATATGGGTCTGCCCAGTGTATAGCACTGATACACGTGGGGGCTGAACCCCGGCCGGTCACTTTATCCTGACACCGACAAACCAGTCGTAATGTTAATCCTTAATCCTGAGCGTCAAGGAGTGTAGCCATTACTACCATTTTTAAAGTCTTTGGTACAGCCCGGCCAGGGATCTAACCCGCGGCCTCCCGCACCGAAAGCAGACGCTCTACCACTTGAGCTAACCGGGCGGTCATATCTGCATTACAGAATCACGGCATTAAGATCACTTTACTACCTGTATTTAAGACGCCATGTATAAAAGTTGTTATCAATATAATTAAGTGGAAAATAAAACGTAATTTTCTGACCCAAAACAAATTGTAAGAGACTAATTATATCTAAAAACCGTTCTGAGAAACACATTGATATGGAACTGTATGTCGACAATTAGTGTATTTATACGATAACTATTTACTAATTCAAATAGTTACACTTCGTCATTGTAACCAAAAGCGTCTAGCCATATAATGGGAGGACCGAGGTGGCACTTCTCCTTTGAACAGTTAATAGGGTTCGTATTCAAGATCAACCCACATAACAAACACGCCTGTTTTTTGTTATCAACATGTGTGCACTTTAGATTTGACATGTCTATTCGTGTACCCTAAGTCTTAAGTCTTACGGAAAAAGTTGTTGAGAAGTAACTGAAAGGAAATAAGTGTATGGAAGAAGATGAAAGTAAGTATGTGAAGGGAAGTAAGAAAGTAGGTGAATTGAAGTAAGTGAAAGGAAGTAAGTAAAGGAAAGTACGTGAAAGAAAGGAAGTGAAGGGGAGCAAGTCAAGGAAAGAACGTAAAGGAAAGTAGATGAAGGAAAGTAATTGAAGAGATGAACGTAAAGGAAAGTAAGTGAAGGAAAGTATGTGAAGGGTAGTAAGTGAAAGAAAGTAAGTTCAAGGAAAGTACGTGAAGGAAAGAAAGTTAAGGAAAGTACGCGAATTGATGAACGTGAAGAAAGTGAATGAACGTATGTGAAGGGAAGTATGTGAAGGAAAGTACGCGAAGGGAAGTAAGTGAATAAAATATGTGACGGGAAGTAAGTGAAGGGAAGTACGTAAAAGAAAGTAAGTGAAGGGGAATAAGTCAAGGAAAGAACGTAAAGGAAAGTTGATGAAGGAAAGTAATTGAAGAGATGAACGTAAAGGAAAGTATGTGAAGGGAAGTAAGTGCAAGAAAGTAAGTTCAAGGAAAGTACGTGAAGGAAAGTAAGTTAAGGAAAGTACGTGAATTGATGAACGTGAAGAAAGTGAATGAACGTATGTGAAGGGAAGTAAGTGAAGGAAAGTACGCGAAGGGAAGTAAGTGAATAAAATATGTGACGGCAAGTAAGTGAAGGGAGGTAAGTGAAAGAAAGTAAGTGAAGGGGAATAAGTCAAGGAAAGTACGTGAAGGGAAGTAAGTTATTGGAAGTAAGTGAAGGAAAGTACGTGAAGGCGAATAAATGAAAACAAGTACGTGAAGGGAAGTATGTGAAGGGGAATAAGTCAGGGAAAGTGCGTGAAGGGAAGTATGTGAAGGGGAATAAGTCAAAAAAAGTACGTGAAGGGAAGTAAGTTAAAGGAAGTACATAATGGAAACTATGTGAAGGGAAGTTAGTGAAGGGAAGTACGTGAAAAGAAAAGACGTGAAAGGAAGTAAGTAAAGGGAAGTAGGTGAACAGACGTAAGTGAAGGAAAGTAAGTGAAGGGAAGTACGTGAAAGAAAAGAGGTAAGTGAAGGAAAGATAGTGAAGGGAAGTACGTGAAAGAAAGTATGTGAAGGGAGTATGTGAAGGGAAATAAATCAAGACAAGTACGTGAAGGGAATTATGTGAAGGGGAATAAGTAAAGAAAAGTGCGTGAAGGGAAGTGTGTGAAGGGGAATAAGTCAAGGAAAGTACGTGAAGGGAGGTAAGTGAAAGAAAGTACGTAATGGAAACTTCGTGAAGGGAAGTTAGTGAAGGGAAGTACGTGAAGGGTAGTTAGTGAAAGAAAGTACGTGAAAGGAAGTATGTAAAGGGAAGTACGTGAACAGACGTAAGTGAAAGAAAGAAAAAACGTGAAGGGAAGCAAGTGAAGGGAAATTAATGAAGACAAGTACGTGAAGGGAAGTATGTCAAGGGGAATAAGTCAAGGAAAGTACGTGTAGGAAAGTAAGTGAAAGGGAATAAGTCAAGGAAAGTACGTGAAGGGAAAATCGTGAAGGGAAGTACGTGAAAGGAAGTACGTGGAGGGTAGTAAGTGAAAGAAAGTATGTGAAAGTAAGTTAGTAAAGGGATGTACGTGAACAGACGTAAGTGAAGGTAAGTAAGTGAAGGAAAGTACGTGAAAGAAAGTATGTGAAGGGAAGTGTGTGAAGGAATGTACGTGAATGGAAATAAATGAAGAAAAGTACGTGAAGGGAAGTAAGTGAAAAGAAGTGTGTTAAGGGAAGTAAGTGAAGGAAAGTACGTGAATGAAAGTAAGTGAAGAGAATTCAGTGAAGGGTAATAAGTGTTCGGAAGTTAGTGTAGAGAAGTAAGTGAAGGGAAGTGAAGTAAATAAATGGCAGAATAAGTGTAGGACAGTAAGTGCGACATAATTGAATTTTAATTGTAAATGGTACATACAAATTGAAACAGTGGACATTTAACAGGAAAATAACCATAATTATCTTTCAATGATAGAAAACTATTGTTTGTGTGACGGCAAACTGTAAATGCTACTTACAAAGACTGATTCTTTACAGTCATTGAATGTACAGAAAACTCCATATCTACTTTTTTCGGATCCCAAAAGTTATTAATGCAAGTATACTCATTTTAATCAAGATCATTAAAAAGTTGTTAATAAGATGCATTTGAAAACGGGAGTAGTTTTGTCGGTTATCATTGAACCCATGATCTCAATTGTTTTAGGAGACACGTTGGATGAGTCTATTTGGACTTTCGAGGGGATAATCTTTACATTTCAGGTAAACATTAGGATCTCTATCTACAGCGGTTTACCGCCTGAATGGTTACAAATCAATATGAATCTTATCTAACATATAATCAGACATGCAAATATGAATACTTTACGACAATTCAGAACGCTGATCAATATAAAACTTGAGTTTATAATATGTTTATAATATGTTAAAGACATTTTAATCCATCTCTTAAAAAACAAAACAAAGCCGTTATACGAGGCTTTTTCTCTTTTAAAAACATTTGACATTTTTGCCAGCTAAGTTCCATTGTCAGGTTATTAACATTTGTATAACCTATAAATACCAAAAATCAGACTTACATACAACGTGTTGTTTATGGAAGTAAACACTTAAGTGAAACACGTCAATGACTGCGTATAATTATATATGATATAGTAGTTTTAATATTTTGATGAGTTTTAAGCTGCACTTCCTCAATCTATTGCTACATGTATATGAGGAAATAAACAAAGACGTGCATCAGACCGATCTGTAATTATTTACCAATACTTTGAGATATTATCTTGCCTAATATGAAATGTTCAATGATTAGATAGTTAAAAGGATATTTTGGTATTAAGCAAAAACTTCGTCAGTTCATAGTGTTGACACTGTACAAGTATTTAGGCGAAATAAGAATGAAGTTTTCGAATACGTTTAGTTTACACATATTTATTTTAGCTCTATTGTGTTGAAAGCCTATGGCTTGAAAAGAAATACTTTCGAGTCCATTTCCTGTTTAGAACCAGTTCTTGGTGTTTAATGAAGGTCATGACGAAAGCCTCCTTTGGTGATCGAACCCGCAACCTGCTGAACGCAAGGCGGATACTATTTCTACTACACCACTGCGTCCGAATTCGTTTCAATTTTTTTATTTTAGTTTGATCAGACTGGCCTATTGAAACACTTTTGAGTTGGTTTTCATAGTCGAAGTGTGTAATGAATGTCACGAAAAGCCCCATCCCCCTTTCGAGGGTCGAACCCGTAGCCTCCAGAGCGCAAACTGGGTACAATATCCAATACCATTTCTGGTCTGAAAATATTTAAACCAACGATATTTATATTTCATATACAAATTCTCTGCACGAGTATGTTTAAATTGTCTATCGCGTAGGCCAGAAAACCCTACAGGTTACTTATGGCATATGGCATACTTATCTAAAACCTGAGAAAAACATGCATGATGCTAAAATTATATCACAGAATACATGTAACCAACCAAATAAATTTGTACGAAACATAAGTGTAATATCTAACCGGCTTATGTGTCCCTCAATGAGTAATGTTCCCCTGATTGAGAAATATTTCCAGGAATGTTTCCCTCAATGAATAATGTTTCCTTGACTGAATAGTGTTTCCTAAACTGAGTAAAAATGTTTCCTGATTGAGAAATGTTTCCAGTAACGTTTCCCTCAATGAGTAATGTTTCCCTGACTGAATGATGTTTCCTAGAATGAGTAATGTTTCTCTCACTGAGTAATGTTTCCAGTAATGTTTCCCTGGCTAATAATGTTTCCCTGAATGAGTAATATTTTCTAGAATAAGAAATGTTTCTCTCACTGAGTAATGTTTCCAGTAATGTTTCCCTGACAAATAATGTTTCCCTGAAAGAGTAATGTTTCCTTGACTGAGTCATATTTCTCTGGCTGAGTAATGTTTCCTAGACTGAGTAATGTTTCCCTGACTGAGTAATAATACAGTAATGTTTCCCCTGACTAATAATGTTTCCCTGAATGAGTAATGATTCCTACACTGAGTAATGTTTCCCTGACTGAGCAATGTTTCCTTGAATGAGTAATGTTTCCTAGACTGAATAATGTTTCCCTGACTGAATAATGTTTCCTTGAATGAGTAATGTTTCCTAGACTGAGTAATATTTCCCCTGACTAATAATGTTTCTCCTGACTGAGAAATGTTTCCAATAGTGTTTCCCCTGACTAATAATATTTCCTTGACTGAGTTATGTTATTATTTATGTTTCTACTGACTGAGAAATGTTTCCAGTAGTGTTTCCCCGGACTAATATTATTTCCTTGACTGAGTTATGTTATTATTTATGTTTCTACTGACTAAGTTATGTTTCCAGTTATGTTTCTCTGACTGAGTTATGTTTCCTTGAATGTGTTATATTTTATAGACTGAGTATTGTTTCACTGCCTATGTAATGTTTCCTTGAATGAGTAATACTGTCTAGACTAAGTTATGTTTCCTACACTGAGTAATGTTTACAGTAATGTTTCCCTGACTGAGTAATGTTTGCCTGACTGAGTAATGTTTCCCTGACTGTGTTATGTTTCCCTGACTGAGTAATGTTTCCTTAAATGAGTAATGTTTCCTAGACTGAGTAATGTTTCCCTGATTGAGAAATGTTTCCCTGACTGAGTAATGTTTCCCTGACTGAGTAATGTTTCCTTAAATGAGTAATGTTTCTTAGACTGAGTAATGTTTCACTGACTATGTTATGTTTCCTAGACTAAGTTATGCTGTCTAGACTTAGTAATGTTTCACTGACTTAGTTATGTTTCCTAGACTAAGTTATGCTGTCTAGACTGAGTAATGTTTCCTAGACTGATTAATCTTAACAGTTATCTTTTACCTGGCTAATAATGTTTCCCTGACTAATAATGTTTCCTTGAATGAGTAATATTTCCTAGACTAAGTAATGTTATTTAGACTGAGTAATGTTCCCAGTAATGTTTCCCCTGACTGAGTCATGTTTCCCCTGATTGAGTAATATTTCCCCTGACTGAGTTATATGTCTCCTGACTGAGTAATGTTTCTCCTGACTGAGTTATGTTTCCCTTACTGAGTAATGTTTCCCCTGGCTGAGTTATGTTTCCTTGACTGAGTAATGTTACCCTGACTGAGTGCAATGTTCCCCTGACTGATTACCATAGAGCTTACAATGACCATAATACTATAATGTCCTTCATTTAGCCGGGTTCAGTGTGTTTTAAAGAGTTTGTAGTTTCTTATCAACCATGGACAGCTGTAGGTCGGTCAATATCTTCGGCTGTGTTTGACTATGTTATCATTTGGTCTATTTCGCCGGAGTATTTACAGAAGAATGAGTAAAGCCTTATTTGCCTAGCAACCTACCGATGTGTTGTCAGTAGACCCGACAGGGTTTAACGCAATTCTTAAGGCTAATATCAATTTAGAAATGATTGATGTCACCATTCCCATAAATATAATGTTTTCGTATGCTGCTATGGTTATCTAGATGACGATCCGTTATTTTATTCATCAACGAAAATGATGCTTATGGTTTTTCTGAAAAAAAAATAGTGCATTGTTTTTTTCGAAACGCATTTTCTGTTTTGTACGAGCTATATCGTATTGTAATAAGCTGTGATACAATATTGTTGATTATACGAACAGTGTACCGTATTTAGTTATATTGTATTGTATCTTATTGTGTTATAATGTATATATCGTATTGTGGTTCTGTTACCTACCTGTTTCGTCGGCAATATCTACGATGACGTCCGTGTTGCCATATCCGGCCCGTCGTTTAATACTTGTGAGTAGATTGATGACAGCACAGCTGGGGTTACACAGAAGGGTCTCATTGTTCCCGTACTTGACTAGTATATACATGATAACTACAAGACGGATTCACTTGAAGTCATTAGGTTGCCAAGGTGACTGTCACGAGAAGATTAGGTTAATTTGACTAGGTCCTATAACATCCTATATCCTTTCACAACGTTGTATTTGAGTGTACAATTAGTCAAATAAATCCAAACAAAACAAAAAAAAAATGTAATCGGAATTACTAATGTATTAAATCCAAGTGTTGAATATATTATTTATTTACTCGACAGAGCAGAACAAGATGATAATGCACTTCGTATGTCTTTTTGCCTGCGTCATCTAGTTTTAAATCGGTAATGTGTTATCCGTTTGACTTTTAATCCCAACCCTCACATCTCAATTTGACACATGGGCTCATATCGTACGACAGACTGATCAAATTGAATGGGTATCGATCACCGACTACCGATAGATTTTTGGTAAATAGATGAGTGTCGTATATTCCGCACAGATCAGCTACTTAACATCGGACGGATCCACCATACCTATAACTTGATCATGTATGGGCTTTATATTTTACCGGTCTTGTTATCTTAACGTCTTACACGACTTTTCAATAAATACGCAATAAAATACTACAAAACTGCACTACCCGGGCCATATATAACAGTTTAATACCTCGAACAATATTGAAATAGTTAAGTTTACGGTAGCAAACATACCGTTGCTACCGGTAATAAAGTGACGCTCTCCCGTCTATCAAGTTTAGGTCAGATATTCAGCGATATCATTATCTGAGTTTAATGGCGTTAGGAAAATACTTTATTGATAATATTTTATAGGACCATATTTTTCCCAGATCAATTTTTTTATATAAAATTTTGAGTACAAGATCATATTCTTCACATGTTCAATAGTGGCATGTGTTTATTAAAAAAAAAAACAGGTTTAAGAAGCTCACATTTTTCACATATTCTGCCCGTGCTGTTTAGCGCTGTAACGTATTTATGGCTTTGCCATCATCATTATCGTCGGTAATTTCATATTGGTAGGCAAATATATAATTAATTGTTTTTTTTTGCCTTCGACTTCTGTCCGTCTATCGGTCTGTCTCCTTAATCTCGGAAAAAATGACACTTGGTTTGCGTAAAACCTTTGCATTCTGTTCGCTTATTATTTTGTTCAGATTTATGGGACTTGGTTATTCAAATAAGAAATATATAGTCGAGATATTAACCTATTCGATTGTTGGCACTTTTTCTGGTTGTGGGAAAGATTTACAAGTATAGAAAGTCTAGTCATCGAATGATCGCATAACACTCGCTATGCATAAAAATTGACCCAACTTACAAGAAAAACCCACAAGTGATTACGGCGATATGGGGTGGACTTGAAACATAAGTAAATTATAAAACGAAAGTCTGCCATATATATTAAACCGATGAGATTAAAACATGGGCTCTTCACATCGTCCTCATATGTGAATATTTTTGCCAAAGTTAATTAAAATTTTCTTCTTTTGCAAAAAATGTTACAATTCATACATGTAATGCTAATACATGCACACGTACCATATCAAAGTAACCTAACTTTGAACATGATTGACACTAGTCAAGGTTGAAACCGCACCGCCACGGCCTCATCGCCTAGCAACAAAGTGTTTGACCACGCTACAACCTGCACAACAACTAAACAAGAGTTGCCAGAATGTTGCGGGCTTAATTTGAATGACAATAAGTTATTCTGAATAGAAGAATACTACTGTTTGTTAATGCATAACAAAGGAAATGAAGAAATGTGGGAAGAATAAAACATCAAATGTCAAATATGTAGGCCCTTAGTAAAAAGGTTCAATAACTATGACCAAGGTTAAAGTTTAAAAGAAATAGGTCAAGTTCAAGGTTAAAGGTAACTAGGCCTAAAATAAATGGATTGCATGAAAAGGGTGTGTCACAAGGATTATAATAACTAGATATGAGATCTCCAAGACATGTAACCATGAAGATATCAAAATGTTGGTATGTGTGAAAAGGTCTAGTCACAAGCAATACATATGTCAAATATGAAAGCCCTTAGCCAAAGAGATCAAAAGCTAAGGTCAGTAATAAATTTTTTAAAAAGTAGGCCAAAAGTCAAGGTCAAGAAGACTAGATGTAAAAACTGACATGCATGAAAAAGGCTCGTCATAAGGATTATGACATTTTAATATGGGATCCCCATATCTTTAATTAATGAAGTTATGGCCTCACTTATATGTTTACAAAAGTAGGTCAAATGTCAAGGTCAAGGTCACAACTATTGGTTTGTGTGAAAAGTTCTTGCCACAACCAACACATATGTCAAATATGAAAACCCTAAGTCATAGGGTAAAAGAAAAGTAAAAGAAAATGAAGAAGAAAAGAAAACTTAAAAATAAAACCTGAACATTTGCAAAGTACCCAAGTCAGACCCAGGGGCATAAATTGATACAGCACACTGTTTTGTTATAATTGATATAAAGAATGGATTAACTTAGGAACAACTTAACATTGAACAATGAATAACATAAGAGGAATGAAGCACATTGGTAAAGTAAAGCAATAACTAAAGCTAACAAAATGTAACCTTAATGTAACTTAAAAGTTGGATAAAGTTATAAAGTGTATAACTTTAAATCATACAAACATGATAAGGCGTACACTATGTAACTTTTATTTTATATGCAAACAAGCTCAAGGTACACTTTACTTTAATCACCGTACATAAGCATTAAGGAAATGAAAGGACGATGGAAAAGAAATTGAATAAATAAAGCGTATTTGAGATTGAGATGCATTTGTGTGTAAACCAGAATCTACCTGAAGCTGTATTATATTGGTTTTCCTCAAGAGATAATTTTGGTATAATTTTGGGTTTCCGAACAGAAGAAAATCTATTTATATTTCAAAATGTTGAGAGGCGTCATGAAGTCTTTGTCTATGAGTTGCATTATTTGCACACTGAAACCAAAACTGAAAAGCGTTTTCACAAAGTGAGCCACATGCGCAGGGTGGGTAATTTATGAGATTTATCCTTAACAGATCAGAGTTTAAGATACTACAATGACGGCGTAATCGAGTTTGTGAAATCGGCTGTTTTCTCCTTCCGTAAGAGAAAATATCAGGAGAAGATAATGAATCAAGTGTGATGGAATATTATGATAGGGACTTGTTGTTTCTAGCCTGTATATCTAGAAAATTTCAGAGTCCTACTGTAGAAAATATGGAAGATTTATTGCTTATGGTTAGCCTATTGTTAGGAATAACGTTATCAAGTCCATGTCTTAAACTATATGGTGCTCTATCTTGGTTTTGCAAGGGAAGTAACTGATTTAAATATACTAGGATATCAGCATTATGCATTTTATAGAATGAGAACTGCTTGTCTCTTTGCTTGTAACAAGCAAAATGGCTATAAAAAGAATTTTGTTTTATAAGATATAGATAAACCTGTAAAGATTCGCGCTATATCTAGTTGTACACTTTCTAGTAAATTGCTCTCATAACAGGTCAAACCGTTCCAAACCTGGCATGAATATTCTACAATTGTAAAGATAAAACATTTATGCATTCTTAGCAAAGTGTATCTACCAGTAACTTAATAAAAACTTAAGTTTACGAAGCCCTTTACTTTTTTTATACATGACGATTATATGCTGTAAATGTGACTTCATAATTTCCCATCATTATCCAGAATAATCCCAAGATGTCTATGAGAAGAAGATATTTCGAGTTAAGTGCCATCTAACAG
Source organism: Nuttallia obscurata (assembly GCA_032358795.1). Taxonomy (NCBI): domain Eukaryota; kingdom Metazoa; phylum Mollusca; class Bivalvia; order Cardiida; family Psammobiidae; genus Nuttallia; species Nuttallia obscurata. The sequence continues at coordinate 1,987 of JAULCC010012236.1, read as the reverse complement.
AAATGATATGTCAGGAATATTCGCTATTGTATTTGATATATACATAACTTTCTTTTTATTCAGTTAGGTAGTAACAAACCATTTTCAAGACAATGTTTGTAGCCTCAGTTTATCTAGATTAACAAATCCTTCTATATCATAAAAAGATGCAGATTGATGAAACAATAAAGTGTCATCAGCAAATAGTCTTGTTAAGCTTTGCAGGCTGTTAGCAATATCGTTTGTATTGATAAGAAAAAAAGAGAGGCCCAAAAACAAAGCATTGAGGGACACCTGCAGATAAAGTACCATTGAGAGAAGTTTCATTATTAGTGTTAGTGTCTTTAATCCAATATATTAGTCGACCTTCTGTAGAGCTTCATTTCTAAATCATTGATATTTTATGGTGTAAAGTAACCATTTGTGTGTAGGCCAAAACACCCTTAAACCTTTCAGAGATGGACCCAAATAGTGATTACCTTTGCAAACATTTTGGATCTAGATCAGCCGCCGTAAAACGCGGCGTCTGTAGAAAAGTCCAATTTTAGAGTTTTGGCAGACGAATACATTTTCAGCAGACGACAATTCAGCACTAAAAGGGTTAGTCTCTCAACACCAAAACTCAAAGTATAAATCTAAAATAAAGCGTTTCAGAGGGGCGTTTTCTATATGAATCTTATACGTTAACACCCCACAAAACGAACTTTGTTGAGAGCGGAGGATGACACTTTATTATGTAAATAAGTCGTTTCCATTGTGTTCAGGTGTTAAATCATTTTATAAATTTTTGTGTCATTTTGCTTATGCTGTTCATCTATATGGATCTTATGCCTTCGAAATAAAATGAATGAATGAATGAAAGGTCTTCATGGGCGAACCTCTGGTGTGATTGGGTGGGGGTGGGGGTATTAGTCAACCAATGACAGTATAAACTTGAGTACTTGTCGAAGTTTCTGCTTTTCCTGGTTTCTTTTTGTCGGGGTTTGTTGGTTAATTTTATACATATTTGTTTTAGCTTGGTTATGTCGAAAACTGTGGCTAAATGAAACACTTTCGAGTTCGTTTCCTGGATTAAACCAGTACTCAGTGACTAATGAAAGCCTGCAGAAAAGCCATCCTACGGGACTTGAACCAGCAACCTCCTGGGCACGACAGACACCATATCTACTACACCGGTTCGCCCTGTTTGTCGATGGCGCACTAACAAACTATTTTTCCAGTTTAAAGTTCTGTTGGGAAATCTAAAAATATAAACCTCGATAACGTGTCTAGTTTTTTTTCAATATCTATACAAACAGAACTTTTTTGAGTATTTGATGACTAATCAGGTATACACCAAATGACCACACGGTTTGTAAATAAACTTTAGTTGTTTGTTATCTTAAAATACAACATCGCCTCTGGTAAGTACCCTTAACAATCACCAAGGCATTGGAATTCAGAACATGTCGCTCGAGTTTTTCACCCACACGGTGAATAGAGACGTTTGATTGGCTTTTGAAGATGTCACGATATGTAACACAATTATCGGTGGAAAACCCCTCGGAAGGTCATTAACTACGAGAGAACAATGCTCTACCTCTCATTCATAATATATGGAAGGACAGAAGGGTCAAAATTCCAGTGCGCGTATTGATTATTCTAATACTGTTGTTGGACATTTTTGTGCGAATACTGTATTTTCATTTTCTGTATGTCAGAAAATGCGTGTCCTTATGTTAAAATATTTGTTGTAACATCGGATTATGCCATTTTTAAACATTTATTAGTAAAATTATTCCTCATAGATACAAATGTAAATCAGCTAGAATTTAATTGCTAGCTCTGTTGAGTCACGATGGCCGTGCTCGATTCGCTGTTTCGCAATTAACAGTAACCGAACAGATCCCAGTACTTCCGGCCTGGGATAGATATAACAAACCTGCTATATGTTTCGATATATCACTCGGTATATAACAGTACGCTAGAGTGCTAAGGGTTCAGATAATGGTATTTCTATTTATAACAG
>JAULCC010011903.1:0-15834 GCA_032358795.1 Nuttallia obscurata | reverse complement strand
AATAATTTTTTACTGCATAAATTGTCCCCTGTTTCAATGCTCAAAGTGGATATTTCTTGAATTTCTGTTTAAAAACAGAATCAGGATGTCAAACAGTTAGGATCCTGATGAGACACTGAGTGAGTTTAAACAAAATCAGGATGTCAAACAGTTTGGTGGTAGGTCGGTGGTTCTACCCTGAGGCGCTCTGTGCCTGAAATAGTGTACAGAGGTCAGCCGGGGTCTTTCACCACCTGTAATGAGCTGGACGTCGCAATATGATTGAACTATTGTTAAAGTGACATTAAATTCCAAACAAACAAAACAAACAAGCAAACATAGAATCTTGATGAGATGCCAATTTACTTGGCATTAATTTTCATCTGGATTCAAACTGTTTGCAAAACATTTCACCCAGTCGCTGATGGTGGTGGAAGGGTTAGGAAAATGTCATAGCAACTCATCAAGATGATGGTTTAAGATCAAGTTAAAAGTTTAATATCAAAGTCTTTGTATAAAGTGTGATAAGCAGAATGATTGTGTAAACTAGACTGTAGGGATATTAAAGCAGTGAAGTATATGTTACAGGCTGCAGTGTTCATCAGCCAAGGACAGGCAAGACACAGATTGGAGTTCCTGCTAGGTGATCATGTGTTGCCATACAACATGACCGTGTACCAGGCCATCAAACAGTACAGTAACTGTTCAGACAGAGAGGGCAGTGAGACTGATACAGACTCAGAAAACCCAGTGGGTCATGCCAGTATCTGGGTACAGACACACACTATATGGTAAATAAACTCTGTTGTCATCGAGGAATTTCATTTAAATAGCTGAATATTTGCTCCCAAATAGAACTTTAACTTCCTGTTGCACAAAATTTTCATTCTAATTCTTTGTAAGAAAGTTACTGAAAAGTCCTTATTGCAAGCCCAGGTCAGTCACAGAAACCAGAATTATGAAATGCCATGCAAACATAACACTAAATATTTGCCTCCCAAAACTTGATTTGAAATAATATAAAATGTTTGCTTTTTGTCTACTTTTCTAGTAATTCATAAGATCTTTTATGATATAAAGCTTGCAGTAAAATTCTGATATCAGCTCTTAGTAGTGAAGAAAGAATTGAAAAAATAGAAAAATTCTTTAGGTTGAAAAATATGTCCACTCCTTAAATTCATTGCTTCAGGCTTAAACATTCAGTCATGTTCTGTGGGTATTTTAAAGAACCCTCCCTATAGGCTTATGGAATAAAATGTTGTTAAAACCAGTTGGTGATGGACATACTTCATAGGTTAAAATCAGTAGGCAACCATCTTGTAACATTCTTTCAACTCAAAATGGTAATTTGGTGGAAATTATCAATTAAGAACCTTATTTTCTGCAATTAGCTAACACTGTCATGATTGATGTTTTAGGTACCGCCCAGCTACAGACGTTGAGGATAACATAGCAACTAGTCCCAAAAAGACACGCCCAGAAACCAAGCCAACCAAGTCCAGTAGAAAGAAGTCTGACGACCTGTGGTCAGGTGAGAAGAAAGATCAGAGTATGTGATTTGCTTTTACCTTAATTTTGCTTATTATAGTTTCTGCATGACAGTGCCACAGTGGTGTAGTAGATATGTTATCTGCCTGAGCTCTGATTAGTGACTCTCACGTGACCTTTATTAGACACAAAGTGCTAGCTGGACTCTGGAAACACACTCATTTATTATAAAAAATATTTTAAATTTAGGTGCTTTTAAAGATTGCTCAGACATTTTGTTGCTCTATGGTTATGATGTATGTGTGTATGCTTATATATTCATCAGATGGTCGTTGCCCAATTGCTTTGTATGTATGTGTACTTTTCAAATTAGTCTTTGGCCAGTTTTAATGTGTATATGTATTTTGATGTATGTTAGAGATGGTTTTTGCACTATGACTGTGTCTGTTCTATAGTTATGCATGTATGTATGCATATATATTGCTTATGTGTATTCCTATGCATGTATGTTTCAAATTTGTAATTATACATGTATTTTGTGTATGTTTCAGATGGCCATTGTCCTATGATAGTGCCTGCTTTGAATGCATATTTGTCTGACAAGTTGCCGGCATTTGTCAGTGTTCAGGACCCTTCTTTGGATGTGATATCAATAATGAGAATCTTACATGCCTTCAATAGATACTGGCCCACTGTGTATGAGGTAGGTCTAGCCTATATATATGACAATTGGTATAATATTTGACTAATTGACATAGTTCTGTTTCAGTCAAATTCAATGTCTTGTACTGGCCTAATTTTATTGTTAACTGCCTTTATTAAATTGGAAATATCCTGACTGAAGCCTAGAAGGAGAAAAAATCTTAGTGAGTTTTACCAACTGATAGAAAAAACTAGTAATGGTACTGACAATTAGATTGAATACTTTGAATCGTCAGCTGTTTTCGTTACTTGCTTTTTTTCTATGTATATATTAGTTATGTCACATTAATCCAACTGGATGTTTGTCTGTCCATCTGTCACATTTCTCTATTTGTTTGTTAACAGTCGCCAGACTTGGTAGACATTTTCCTTAGTGGTTGTAAATGTGAAAGTTCTCTAATTTTTCATCAGAACTCTGTGCTCTAATTTAATAGGGGTCAAAGTTCAATTTTAGGTATGAGCTGAAGCCGGTATTTTTGACAGGAAATATAATAATAAATAAAATAATATATAATAAATAATAATATAATAAATAATTATTTGATCTTTCTCCAGATGCCAGCTTATTATGCCAAGCCTGTCTTAAGCAAGAATGAATTCCTGAGTTCTAAACTGACAGCCAAGGCCAACAGACAGCTTCAAGATCCCTTAGTAATTATGACGGGAAATCTGCCGTCATGGCTGGCTGAGATAGCTGCTGCAGCGTAAGTAGCCGAAGTTGATATACAGGGTTTGCTTTATTATCAAGAGGAAAAGGCTGTTGCCTTTGCATTTGTAGAATAATAGAGACATAAAATATGACGATGTAAGCTGAAAATTTGAAAGAAACTAGGGTAAATGAGTAAATCGTTTTTTAAAAAAAACATAGGTCATATATATATATTAATATATATATATATATATATAGAGAGAGAGAGAGAGAGAGCAATTTTTTTTCTTTTGTTCATGAAAACTTTCCTTTGGCTATAACTTCATCTAAAGTTCTAAATATTTCCTCATCAAACTTTTTAGAATATACTCCTTACATTTAGATACATGTAGTTCTGTTTGCCAAAGTTTAAGCTCAATATCACCATCACATTAGTTATTCAATAGCTTCTTCCAAATGACAATATCTTGTTATAAACTTGGTTGATCTGTATACATTTGGTAGAATTATGAAACCAAAATTTGCCTAATGAATACCATGAGTCTGTCTGTTTACTAGTACATTGCCTTTTCTAAGTTTCTATTGATGCAACAAAACTGGTTAGAAACTGTTAAAGAATGAGAGAATCTCTTGTTTTTACAGCCCATTCCTGTTTCCATTTGACACAAGACAGCTGTTGTTCTATGCGACCACATTTGACAGGGACAGAGCTTTGATGAGACTACAGGACAACTCTATGGATACAAATGCAAATGACTCCAGTGAGAGGGTTGCCCCTAGGTTAGATAAGAGAAGGGTAAGTTCTGTTACTATTACATACATGCTTGAACACATCACAAAACTTAGGATTTATTTTGGGTGAAAACTGTGCATACATGTGATTATGACAGATCTGAATCTCTCAGCCCCTTACTGCTTTGCGTAGAAACTCTGGTCTGGACACTACTGATTTTTCAAGTGAGGAAGCCTTCCAGCTGGCTTGCCATTGGTCCGTGGTTCTACCTGGATTTGCTCTGTGCCCGAACTAATTTACAGGGGTCTCCTCCGCCTGTAAATAGCTGAATATGTGAATATGGCTTAAGAGTACATGTGTCCACAGTATTGTTGAAAGAAAATAGATTATGTTTGCTTCTTATATGGCTACTTTAGATGTAAAGTGCTGGCATTTCTTGTGTATGCCCTTAAACAACATTTTCCATCTGCTTTTCTTTGAAAATCCTAGTTAATTACTTGGATATCTTCTGTTTTAATGTCCACATTGTGATAAAAACTGTGTATATTTAAGGTTGTAATTTAAAGGTACTGTGTTACTTTTTTTTTTTATGTAGATCTGATTATCCTTGTACAAATTTTATCATTGATTGAGCCCAGTTTGACTTTTCACATATTGGCTTCATCAGGTTTATGCAGGTGCTGGTGTAAGATTAGTTTTGACAAGTCAGTAAGACATATGTATGTAGCCATTTTGACATTAGAAATAACATTCAGGTTTGATTATTCTTCATATGTTAAGCTCACATAGAGATGTCACAGACAGCCAAGGCTGACTATGCTCTCAATTTGCATCTTGAATTTAACATCTTTTATTCTAGGATTTGTTTTGATTTTTTCAGAGAATGATAAGCAGAACAGATTTGCTCAAACAGGCAGAAAAAGTAATGGACGATTTAGGTAACTCCAGAGCACTGCTTGAGATACAGTATGAAAATGAGGTAAGCATGCGTTAAAGTTGTGTTTTATTACTGTGTGCTGTATATCTTTTTGTTGCAAGATTTCTATGGATAGATCTGCTTATCAACCTACCACTGCCATAAAATGTAACAGTTCCTTCTTTTGTAATTCAGATTAACTTGTGAGTGATAATGTGCTTAAAAAACAGGTGTAAGTTTTAAATTGGCTGGTCACTGATATTTGCTTCATTGGCAACGAAATTCTAAACAGAGTGACAGTTTTTACCTGTGAGCCTAGACCATTCACTATAAAAAGTTATTTGGGGAAAATTTCTGACAGGTGTACCTGAGAGGAGGCAGACATTGCAGACTCAAGGTATAAGACAACTTTAGATCTTGGTCTACACTGTTATGATATAAACATGTATGCAACTTTGGTGCAGTATGTGTCAGAGTGAAGGTTTGATTACTTTGTGTTGAGACTTACAAAATCAAAGTGAATATCAATAAGTAAACAGTTTTCAAAGATAGCATTTGTGAGATGATATCAGTTATATCTGACTGTTGTAATAAATCTGACAGTTATCTAAATGCTGAAATAAATATCATAACTGTTATATTGTTTAACTAGCATCAGGTAGATTTAAAAGTTTATTTAAGACAGTTTTGAAAGAAGTTTCTCAATCGCTTATTTTGCTACACAACCCCCATTTATACAGAGTTGTATATCCAGATTATTATAAAGGCATCACTTCTTCTTGACAGGTTGGCACTGGGCTAGGGCCAACACTGGAGTTCTATGCTCTGGTATCTAAAGAGCTACAAAGGTCCGACCTGGAACTGTGGAGGGGTGAGGTCACTATTGAAAAAGATGTTCAAGGTTAGCTTGACTATTGATTTTCTCTTAAGCTTGATCAATGACAGAGTTACTATAGTCTGATGTTTCACTTTGTCTTCTTTAGAGTGGTCACATAGAGGTCACATTGACTTCACATAACATACATAGAGGTCACATTGACTTCACATAACATTTGTTTAAACAAATTTATTTTTCATTACTTCTAATGAAAGGTCTACAACTTTGTATTGCTCAAGGACAAAATGCCATGTGATCCTAATAGAAATCTTAACCAGAAATCTTTTCAGTATAAGTTTGACCCTCTGACTGCAACATTGCAGTGCGCTATCTATTACATTGATTAACATTGATTAGACTGAAAACCTCTTCAATAATTATGCATATGTGAATTGCTTTATGTTATTTTATAAGAATAAACTGAATCGTTTATTCAATTGATAAAATTTTAGTTGTGTTCTATTTAATACTTTAATGTCCTTGACTATTTCACCTATTTTATATTTTATGCTTACATTTGCATATTGTGAGGAGACACCTTTTTATATTATCAGGCAATGAAACAGGGAACCGGTATGTGTATTCGAAGTGTGGACTGTTTCCGGTTCCACTGGCAAGAAACACAAAGGCAGCTGTTGTTAACAAAATGAAAGCCAAGACAAAGTTCCTAGGCAAGTTCATGGCAAAGGCTCTAATGGATTCTAGAATGGTAAGTACTTTCTTGCTGATAAATGTATAGGGGCAGTGAGGTTTATTCAGGTTTTCTTTTGACAATGTCCATGTTTTGAATGGTGAGTGGCATCATAAATGGTGTCTTGGCTATAACTATGACATGGATGATGGGATTTAAATTACTCTGCTTCAGATGATCACCATTTAAAGACTTGGAGTCCTGCACAACACCAATGCCTATAGTTAATACTCTGTAAAGGTCAAGGTCACAATTATTGAAAATATAGTTAAGATTGTATTTGGTTTCATTCCACTGTTTCTTGTTCCTCATCTAAGTTGGTTCTCTATTTCTGTGTAGAGAAATTTCAGAGCTTTTATTGATAAAATGTTTTACCAAAATTTTAACTGTTCAGCAGTGATACAGAATATACTGTCATTTATCCACTAATCAAGATTGGATTGGTAAGCCTTTGATTCATATTGAATCAGTTTGACAAATGTGGGAAAGTTATTCTGTTAAATGACCTGCAAGTAAAAGGTTTATAAAGCAGAAATTATAAAATTTTATTTTGAGTCTGTGCATCATTAACTTTATAACATAAGCTCTATAGAGATATTTGCCGACATAGGTTCTCTTCAGGATTATGTATATTCCGTATTTCAAGGATTCTGTCTCAACATGCATAAAAATGATAAAGAGTTGACTGTGCATTTGTTTTCAGTTGGACATTCCGTTCAGTTTGGTGTTCTTCAAATGGCTTCTGGGACAGGAACACAGTCTGACCTCTAGTGACCTTCAGTATATAGACCCAGTTATAGCCAAGTCTTTCAGCCAGATAGAAGACATTCTCAGACAGAAGCAGAGGATCCTCGCTGACAAATCTCATGTGAGTAATTATCAGAATGTTAATAGGGGTTTTGGGATGTTTAGGGCCTTTCTAAATGTTGTTCTAGATGATAAGATGCTCTTGGACCAGTCAGTTGAAATACAAAAATGTAATTAGAAGTAATGATGAATGTTATCACTATCACAAGAATGTCTGTTTAAGGTTAACTGAAGCATTCTTGTTATAGGAAAATTTAATAAAAACTGTCCAAGATGGAATTGAACAAAATAATATACCTGCATACAACATTTATCACATTTATGGCTTTTTCATTGTACAACATTTTATAAGACAGATCCCTTCTTTATAGAGATGAATATTGATGTCTGAAAACTTTCTATTATGTTAAAAGCATAAAAAAGCTCAAAATCACAATAATTGTAAGCATTTTTTAGCATGTGAAATAAATATGACTATAAATACGACAAACACAATAAACTTAAAATCGAGTAATTTTTTATTAGCACATTGTTGACATTTTGAATGCTGTCGTAGCCTTCCAGCTGGCTCGCGGTAGGTCGGTGGTTCTACCTGGGTGCACTCTGTGCCTGAAATGGTGAACAGAGGTCCCCCGGGGTCTTCCCCCACTCATAATGAGCTGGATGGCGCGGTATGACTGAAATACTGTTAAAGCAAAGTTAAATTCCAAATCAAACAAAAAGAAATAAAAAAAAATTAAGTGCTGTCAAAATAAACGGGATATGTTGTGGACCTTTCACACAATATATGCACACACGTGGGTGAAATCACACACTTTGTGGTACAAATTCAAATATGTTTTGATTAAACTACATTACAATACACATTTGTGATATTTTACTGCAAATGGAGGGTGTGTAAATAGCTACAGAGCTGTTGAATGTAAACAAATTCTCAGACTTCTATGATATTAAAATCAGATAATGCATTGATCTATCGATTACAAGCAGTGGATGTAGTTTCACATGGTAAACAAGACATGTTCAGTGATAGTTCTTATTCACAATTATGCATACAGGCACAAACAAATGCAATTTTAACACTTTTTGAGCTTTGTTATGGCGAAAGAGGAAAATTTTAGGAAGCTTTGTCCTTAAAAATTTTCAAAACTTTACCTAGAAGTTGTAATTCAAAGATACAGTTTGTAGAAGAACTTTTGTTTTTTCTCTCTTTCTTGGTCATGGTTTTTTCATGTGTATGCTCATTTTATGACATATAATTTTGATGACATTTAAATCTGTATTCATTAGACTGAAGAAAGTCGTAGGTTAGCCTTGGAAAATCTCACCATTGATGGTTGTAGTGTAGAAGATTTGGATCTAGACTTCACACTGCCAGGGTATGCCAACATAGAGCTGAAAAAGAATGGGAAAGACAAGCCAGTTACACTCACCAATCTGTCCGAGTATCTTCAGGTAAGCAAAAGTAATAAGATAAAGACTACACCTATGTGCTAATGTGTTATCAATTAATTTTGACAAAAATGTTACCCTTCACCATTCTTTGCCAAACTTCCATGATCCAGTGACCTTTCTTTTTAGCTCACCTGAGCACTAAGTGCTCAAGGGTGAGCTATTTTGATACGGAACTGTCCATCGTCTGTCCGTCATCAACAATTACCTTCAAACATCTTCTCCATAAAACTGCTTGGCCAATTTTAACAATTTCCCATAAATGTTCCTTAGTTGGTTCTCTTCCAGATTCCTTCAAAAAATTTAGCTCCATGCAGAAGTCTGGTTGCCATGGCAATGGAAAGGAAAAACTTTGAAAATTTTCTTCTCAGAAACCACTCAGTCAATTTAAAAAAAATTTCACACAAATGATCCTTCTGTGACCCTTTATTAAATTCCTCCAAATCTTTCTTGTTCACAAAAAGAAATGGCTGCCAAGGGGCCGAGCTTATTTTACTATAATACTATATGAAAAACTTAAAAAATTTTCTTCTCAGAAACTCCCTATCAATTTAAACAAAACATTCAATGAAAGTTTCTTAGTTGGTCCTCTTATAGATTCCTTCAAAAAATTTAGTTTCATGCAGAACTTTGGTTGCCATGGCAACCAAAAGGAAAAAAATTTAAAAACCGTCTTTTAAGAACTAGCTTAGCCAATTTCAAAATAATTTTACGGAAATAATCCTTCTGTGACTCTTTATTTAATTCCTCAAAGTCTTGTCCATTAGCAAAAACAAAATATCTGCCAGGGGGTGGGGCTAATTTTCACTATATATGGAAGACTTTGAAAATCATCTCCACAGTAATTGCATGCCCCATTTCAAAATAATTTCATAGAAATGCTCCCAAGGATGATCTTTAATCAAATTCCTTCAAACCATGCTTCAAATGATAACCGCCCGGTTAGCTCAAGTGGGAGAGCGTTCGCTTTAGGTGCGGGAGGCCGCGGGTTCGATCCACGGCCGGGTCATACCAAAGACTTTAAAAAATGGTTGTAATGGCTTACCTCCTCAGGATTTAGGGTTAGCATTACGACTGGATTGTCGGTGTCAGGATAAAGCTACCGGCCAGGGTTCAGCCTGCACCTGTATCAGTGCTATACACTGGACACGTTAAAGAACCATTGTTCTCTACAGAAGAGTTCTGTGTATCCGCTTCCGTCTCTCTGGAACGTCCATTAGCCCTAGCCGGCAGAAAGTAATGTAAATCAAACAAACAAACAAACAAATTAAATGATGATAATTTTTATGTGCAAATTTCAGTGAGTGATTACAGGACCATCATGGTCCTCTTGTCTCATGTAGGTCATGCATACATTACATCATTATCGGCATTCATCAGGATGAATATTCCTTTGATAGTAGAATGCACCAATAAAAAAGCATGCCAATTCTCTGATACTTCGTCATTAAGTCCAGATTGCTTTCCCCCTGACAGCTGTCATATATAACACAAAAACATGGTTACATGGGAAGTTTTGTTTTTGGCATTATGTAATTTTAGTGTTTACCAGATTGCTTTTTGATTGTAGATTTGTGTTGCTGAGTTTTCGGTGAGAAGTTCATCATCAGAATTAATATTTAATCATTTATCTTCAGCTTGTTACCCATTGGAGTCTTGTGGAGGGTGTGTCACGACAGTTTGAGTCTATGAGGGAAGGGTTTGAGTCTGTGTTCCCACTTAGTTCTCTACAGAGCTTCTATCCAGAAGAGGTAAGTTGATGTCTCTTGTTGCCTTGTGGCAAAATTGGTAGAAAATAATGGTGCCTTTGCAGTTGCCTTAAGAAAAGGCTGCCCCCTCTTCCACTTACAAAAGCCCCCTCCCTCCATTGACTGGAAGCTTTGGGAGATTGCCCCTTCAGAGCCTGAATTCTGGCAGCAGCTTTGTATAAGGAAGGTGATCACTGTTGGTCTAATCTTTTCTTGGGTTAATAATCTAAACAGTTAAACTAATTAAATATTTCATAGCACATTTGTTAAAAAGATTATATAAAGCTTCCAAGGTCAGTTTATTTAATCAAGGTCATTGTTAGTAGGTCAAGTTGTAGGGAAAATTAATCTCTTTCAGTGATAACTTTAGCAAGTACTGTGTTCTGAGATCACAGCAAGGAATGAGCAGATTTGAATATAAGTTTTAAATAAGATAAATGATTTAAATGTCTTTATAATATGTTGACCTTTTAAATGAAAAAAGACAATACGTAGTGATGCCTTAATTGAAACCAACCATTTTCTTTTGTTCAGCTGGAGGCATTGCTATGTGGCCAAAATGAGGAGGTATGGGATGCCAAGACATTGATAGAGTGCTGTCGTCCTGATCACGGTTACAATCATGACAGCCGTGCCATCAAGTACCTGTATGAGATCCTCAGTTCCTATACACCTGAGGAACAGAGACAATTCCTACAGTTTGTCACAGGATCACCAAAACTGCCTGTTGGAGGTATAATTCTTTGAGCTATTTGTTTAATATTATTAGAAATTACTTAAGAAATTGCTGTTTTAATTGATCCGTTGTGACTGGTCTCACACTCAAAATTCTACTTTTGTAATTCTGAATTGGTTTAGTTCAGACTTGTTTATTTTACATCATTTGTAAGGAATGGCTTTGACCATGTATAAGTTACTTCCAATGCTTCTTGGGTAGAACCGTTATTCTGTTTCAAAGCAATTACAAGTCTCACTGAGTCTATATCAAAACAATTAGAAGTCTGTTTCAAAACAGTATGTATTCTTGTTGTATCTGTTTCAGGTTTTAGAAGCTTGTCTCCACCGCTCACGATTGTAAGAAAGACATTTGAATCATCAGAAAATCCAGATTCTTTTTTGCCATCAGTTATGACATGTGTCAACTACTTGAAGCTTCCGGACTATTCCACAGTGGAAATTATGAGAGAAAAACTGGAGATTGCGGCCAAAGAAGGACAACTTTCATTCCACTTGTCATGATGTTACTGTGGCAGTAGAAAATGTGCTACAGTGTGTTCCCATAAAAGATAGCAAAGTTATAGAATCCTCAAATATTGTTGATGGTCTTGTCTGTAGTGTTGGTTCAGTCTTCATTTCATATCAGTCAACTTTCTATGTACTTTATGTGAATTTTTGTACTTTTGTTTTTGTATTAAAACTCAATTTGTTAAGTACACAAGCATTTGTACCCACACACTCAATAAGTCTGCCCTAAGAAATAGGGGAAAATTAGAAAGTGAGAATTCATTTAGGTGCATTGTTTAGTTATTTATTCATATAACTCTCATATTAACAAAACATTTCTGCAATTTCATATCAAGATAAACTCATATTCATATAAGATACCTAAGATGGATTACTAATTAGTTAAATTTCCCACAATATCTAATGTACTAAAGGTAGACTTTTATCACATTAGATGGGCGTGTAGTATCAGTAATCAATCTAGACTGTAAGACTGTTTTGTGATAAAAGGTCTCATTTTCAATGTGAATATGTTAGGTTTTTATAAAAATTATAAATGTTTGAATTTGTAGGATTGTAGAGAAAAAAAATAGGTGAGTAGTGCATTGCTAGTATTGGCCAACTTGAAAAAAATAGAAATATGTATTTCTCAGTAAATAAAGGCTTAGGTGATTGACGTCATCTACCTGGCATTAGTTGCAGATGTTACAAATTAATGCATACAAGAATATGAAAACTTGGCTGTTTCTCATTTTGTTTTATCACAAGAGGCATTTTGTACATAGAAGTGTGTGACCCTATGTTGAGTAACTGTTGTCATTTCATGCTGGTTCCCTTGCAAGGCAATTCAGTTGAGGTTTTTTTATTGTTTAGCAGAGTTGCCTATTTTGTCTTTTTTTTCTGTACCAATGGCTGTAACACAGATAAATCAATTAAAAGCAACCGTAGGTTACTTTCACAGTTTTGTACATTAACAGTCCTGGATATAACAAGGTTTTCCTATAGCCGTGTTGTGGTTTTTAAAGGAATGAATGTTAAATCCACATAAACCGTCTTGTGTCCTAAATAGGTAGCGTAGAAATGGAGATCACACTTGTACAAAGTTTCGGGTATATATTATTTTTTTGTTGTTAAGGTCTATTTGTTGTTTAACATTTTTTTGTTTTTGTTTGGTTATGTGCTACAGTAATTTTGATGTTTGTGACTATAAGTGTTGTACCTATTGGAGTGAATTGAGAGCTGTTGGTGCACATATACACTTGGTGTATCTTTAGAAACTTTAGTTTTCCCCTTAAATCAACTTCAAACTAACATTTTGTGGTCTGTATTCACTTGGATATGCCTGCCTGTAGTAACACAAGTTTTAGGCATATTGAAAGTGCTGTTATGACTATTGTCAATTCTGTATTTGCTGAGGCATATTCCCAGTCTTAATTCCATTACCAGGAATATATAATATAATTCAAGGAATTCATTAACAGTTAGACATTTTTAGTTTTTCAAATTAGCTTATACAGTGCTTATGTCTAGTTTCTGTCTGACAGTTCAAAGACTACGGTAGTTCTGCATTTATGTGACTTCAGGAGATTGACAATGTAGCCATTCCCACTTTGGGTTGACAATTTGGTATACAATGGCTCTCGGCCAGTGTCCAAGAAATTTCTCTGAAAGGTAATGACCAGACAGATAGGTTTTGCTGAACCAATGGGAGTAATAAAACTACAGGAAACTTTATAAGTGATAATTTTAATCGTTGGAAGTGTAAATCCAGATCAGACACAGGCTGAAACATTAAGCTGCTTCGGGTAGCAACACTGGGTTCAGATTTCATGGAACCTTTCATTTGGTTTGGATGTCATCGGTTAATAAATGAGATTGTAAAGTTTTATAGGATACAAGTGTAAATAAGACCAGTTTAGTATATTCTTATGATCCAACAATTTGCTTTGTTATTGCTTATTATATATATTTCCTGCAAAAGATGCAAGTAAATGACACTTCTGAGGGATTCATTCTTATATTTTCAAAGCAATTTTGAACTTTTGTTACCTTGAAAATGGCATTTTCAAACAAGTTGATAATTCCAAATGAACAAACAGCATTATTTCCATTTTATGAATGACACAGGTTGTCTCTCTGTCCCTTGAAGTATATGTAACTTGCACACTACTTATATGTTACTACAAGATGCTTTGTTTTACCATTGTCATGTACCGTAGAGACTATGATGTTCAGCCTTAGAAAACTGTACTCACTTCTCCTGTTGAGAAATGGAAAACAAATCGAGTTTGAATTTGAAAATGTGCAAAGGTCTGAAAAATTTAAAAAAATGTTGAGTTTTAAAATTATTTTAATTGTTGAATTTGATAATGTGGTGATATATTAATAAGAAAATGCAAAATCGGGTTCATATTTATAATATTGAAGAAAAATAATAGATTATTCAATTTCAATACTGATATTCATACGTGTGCTATAGTATCGGCTTTTTTCATTTCTTTATTTAGTACATTAGTATGTTTTTTACCCCATAGAAGTTATCTTCCCATTTCGTTTTCAAATGCTACTGAAATAGTGTTTGTGCAAATTTGTTTATGGTGTAGACCTAGATTAGTACTCGGTATATGATGCCTAATGTTTTTTTTGTTTTTGACTTTTTGGTTTCAGTGTTCTTTTCTGTAAATTCATAAATTTGCCCAGAGATGTAGTACTCTGTTCTTCACTTAGGAAAAGAGTTTCCATTTAAAAATGTTATAAAATCATGTTTTTGTTATATTTTTTAATTTCAGTTTGCATTTTTAAAATTTGCTTTTATTTGTTCCCATTAACTCCACAGATAGTATCGAGTTTATTTCATTGTAATCATTTCATTTTGTGCTTAAATTATTTTCTTTCTTTCTTCCCCCTCCCCCACCTGTTTTTGTTTTTGACTGATCCTCAGAAAATGAGTTATCACCATACCTTTTGTGCGGGTGTTACTGTGTGAGTGTGAGTGACCTTTATATTGTTGTAGTAAGTTAGAAAGACTGTCAATTGGTGAAATATAGTTGTTATTTTTGTCATAATATTTATCAGATTCATTGACACGCGTATGGATTTAAGAGACCTGTAAAGTAGGTTTAATATAAGCAAAGTTGTAAAAATAAAGATTTGAAAATAAAGAAATTGTTTTTGTACTTCATTCAAAGCCTATTACGATACCCCTTAGACGTTTGTAGTGTAAAAAGATTCACCTCTTACAAGCACTCTTTGCCTGAAACCTTGTGTCAGTTTCTCATTTGCATCATACTGGGTCTACGAGTATTATTGAAGTTGTGACCAGTAGCTGTTCTATCCAGGGCTCACGGGTTAAGACAACCAGCCCAGTCATGACTTGTTTTATGACCATTTTCACAGCATGGGCATTTGTCCACCACCACTTATTTAAGATGGAAAGTTGCCAGTCACTTGTGAAGATGCTGTTTAATGCATTACTAATCAAGATATACAGAAGCATTTAGGAAAAATTTGTTGAATCACAAGTAGGCCTTGCTTCTGTCCTCTAAAACTAACCATTGCATCTCTTGAACTATTTAAACAGACTTTGAGGCCTTTATAACTATTAGGATTGCACTTTTTTTATCACCAACTGTCAGGGAGTACTAAATGAATTGCACAAGAATTTGGACCTCTGCTTAACCCTGGCATGATCGTAAGAGGCAACTAACAGGGTCTGAATGTGAATCTGGAGTTTCTGCATCTCTGATTCTCCAGCAGGTATTAAGCTGTTGGATCCATACCCAATATTTTTATCTTGATGTAAATGAGATGTGGATCTAACAAGTTTTTTCCTGAATGGCGCCATATAACCTACACAGTGTTGCTGTGCCGTAAAACCCAACTCAATCAATCAACTAAATGAATTGGGTAGCTTGGGAAACTTGACAGTCTCACTTTTTAAACCCCACACACATGGCCAATATGTATCTTTTATTGAACAAGGCCATTATTGATGGAGAAGAATCACAATCGGCTTTGAGCAACAGCTCAGAAAATAAACTGATAACTGGTAACATTTTAAGCTCACCCGTTCATGAAGTGGTCAAGAGCTTGGTTAGAATGATCCCCTTGATAAAATCTTGGAAGAGTTCAAATGTGGGTTGTGTTGGATCAAAAACTTGGTCATTAGGTCAAATCTTTTAAAAATCTTTTTGAACGCACTAGAGGTCGTATTTATACATGAAACTTCGACTGGATTAGTTTTAAAGTGGGTTATGTTGGAAAAAAACTAGGTCAATTTTTTTTTAAATATTTAGAACACATGATTGAGGCTTTATTTTTGGCCCAAATTTCATGAAACTTTGTCAGCATGTTCCCCTTTGTAATACCTCAGACAAGTTTGAAAGTTGGTCATGCTGGATCAAAAACTAGTTAACTAGGTCAAATCTTGTGAACTCTCTTTAAAGCTATACTTTTGGGTTCAGAATGAACCTGTTATTCAGCAATCATTTCCCCGGGTGCACTCTGTGCCTGAGATAGTGTACAGAGGTCCCCCGGGGTCTTCCTCCACCTGTAATGAGCTGGACGTC
>JAULCC010011792.1:0-15836 GCA_032358795.1 Nuttallia obscurata | reverse complement strand
TGAAAACAAGAAATTTCAGCTAACCTACCTATGTTTCTGTCGGTGTATTCAATGAAAAAGAAAATATTAACAAAAAAATTTTAGCATAGATTTATAGCAAAAAGATCAATTCTTCCAAATTTAAAACTGTTTCTGCAAATTTCAGCATCTAGAATTTTTTTTTTACAGGGCTGAATACCCTATTTCGTGAACCTAGCTCTTTGCAAGTGTCGTCTGCTTAATTCAAATTTTCTATACATTGTTTCTACAGTTTTAGAAGACATTTGTTCTGATGTTCAAATATTGTAATATCAGCAGTTTTATGCAATCTTATACGCGTTATTTTACAGACAAGTTAAACATATTTGCTATGTCGGTGAAAGGTCAACATTACTGACATAAGTGATAGATATAAATGTGTTGTGTCTTGCAAAAAAAACTATGAAACGCTAGAACCGGATTTTATATGGTTTGCAAACAGTGCAGACTCAAATAAGATGGTTCACGCTTGACTGTGTCTGCAGCACTGAATTAGCAGTCAAAATACGGTTTATACAAATATGAATTTACCTGTCAGTTTAACAAATGGATATTCATAATCTAAATGTTAGTAGTCAGTTCTGATATCGAAAACTCACAGGTAACATTTAACATGCGATCGTGCTAGAGTTTCACTAATTGTATTTGTCATGCAACAACCATATGAATAACTGCACTGAAAGCACTTCATCAGGAAATAATCGCTAACTGAGAAATCGGAAATATTTTGAAACAATTTCCGGTTCCGCTTGAAACTTCTTTTAAAAGTTAGATACGGAACATAAGCTTCTTGTTTCCGTATCAACATGAGATTCTTTCTCGTCCAGACGCACAGACACACATATTTCGTATTAATGGCGTCCGCTTGTAAAACTCTTAAGCGTCTTTGTCCTAGTCAGAACCAGTACTTAGTGTCTAATAAAGGTAAAAAGAAACGCCCCTTTCGGGGCTCGAACCCGCAAACTTCTGAGCGCAAGGCTGACACAAATTTCCACGATATAGACGTTTGTTAGCGTGGTTTCAGTGACTTAATAATGAACAATTTTACAATAACTATAATGAGTTTCATCCTTAAACCTCTTGCACTCATGTTAAATTCAACTTTGGCAGATGTTTTGAAATTTTGATTTTTTTTCCCAAATCTAGAATTTAGTTTAATGAACTAATTCTCTGGTTGGTTTACCAGATGTAATGTATACGCCTTAGAACGCCGAAATTGGTACCAGCGCAATTCGGATGCGGCAAAATACGATTGAACCCTTTCGGAACCATATTTGGAAATGTCGTCTACTAGAAAAGAAAAGAAATTCTCTAAAATTTCCTTCATCATTTAAGAACGTGAAATAATAGCCATGCCTGAATGGGCAAGACTGCACACAGTAAAGGCTGCTTTTTTATTCAGTCTTATACAGGTAAAAAACTGAGCTAAAAGACTGAGAGATTTTGTCTATGTTTGTAAAAAAGGATAAAGGGAGTATAATTTGCTACAGTAAGTATCTTTGAATGGAACATATTTTGATATTTTGTCGATATTGTTGTCATCATCATCATCATCATCATCACCACCACATCATCATCATTACCACCATCATCATCATCATCATCATCACAATTACCTCGTCATCAATTGTCGATATAGTCCTCATTCACATTGATTTTGTGATCATCATTATCATCCTCGTTTTTGCCATTTTAGTAATCATCAAATTCAATACAGCATGATATAATAATCTTTTGAGTGGCTTTTTGTAAATCTTACCATTAGTATCACTTCCAATCATAGTGCATCCATGTTTCCTGATTATATCTCAACAATTGGAAAAAGTTTTCAGATACTCAATATCATACGCCATATCTGGAGTGCTGTAGCTTTAAGCTGTAATTTAATACAAAGTTTGAACTCGCACTTTGATACATTATTCACTGTCGTATGACGTCAATCAGTTTTTCAGAAACCATTTGTCAAGTGACAGTGCATTGTGTGAAGTGATAGATGTCCATTATATTCATTTATTATCTTAGTTCATTCTATAATTGAAACATGCAAAAACGAAATTAGAACTTGAAATGAAAATAGATCTTGTTTTGATAAAGGTCTTACAAACGTAAATGTTTTAAACAGTTGTGGGAAATAGACATGTGCCCTTGTCATACAGAAATTTGCAACCCCCTAACATTCCAAGACTTGATGACGCAGGTTGCTTTTCATAAACGTTTATGTTTCTTCAGTATGATAGACAGTTAATGCCTTAAAGATTATATAGATTTTAGAGTTTAATGTTTTATTAACCCTTAACCTGCTGACAAAATGTCGTCTGTTTAAACTGTCGTCTGTCTAGATTTTAAAATTCACCAGAACCGCCCAATATTTGGAGAAGCAATGGACCGAGTGTAAAACAGCTTGGATCCTGATTAGACGCCGAGTTACTCGGCGTCTAATTTGGGTTCAAGCTGTTTGCAAAGTCTATCACGGTCGCCTTTAGCAGGGTAAAGATATCAAAAATATAAAAGACATATCACAATACACAGCAAAATATCCTATATTTGACCATAATTTCAAGTCACGTATGCCTTCTATTTATGTTTATCTCATATACATCATGGTGAAATAGTAGCAAACATGGTACATATAATGTTGTCTTTAGCGTTAAACATCTGATAAGCATCTGCAATGATATAGATATATGAAACGGAATTTATACAAGCTTATCTTAAAAAGATATCCAGATATATAATTGTGCTTTTATTGAAATGGTATTCTGGGGCCCGTATACTCCATAGCTCCATTGAGAATTTTAGCCTTAAGACAATTTAAAGAGAAATTTTCTTCCTTGGTTATTATTTAAAGTAATACGGAAGTTTTCTATATAAGTTTGTTTTACCTTAGTTTACGATTATAACTTAGATAGAACTCTATCATTTTTGAAATTATTGCATTATATAAGATTCAATGAAGATAAGGATTTTTTAAAAAGTCCTTAGTTTTTTTCTAAGAAGCTTTACAAAGACCAGTGCTGATATGTAATTATGCTTATACCGAAATGATATCCATTTTTTAATTGTGCATATATTGAAACGAAACCCATATATCTAAAAGTGCTTTTATCGAAATTATCGTTCCTAAATTTTGCTTAAATTTTTGAAGATGACGTATTCAGTGGTTAATGCTGAATAGTTTAGGTAAGAACGATTGTTAAGGGTTTCGGAATAGGGAGAATCCTATATACTACAAACTAGTGCTGTTACTAAACAATTGCTCCATGTGTTGTTTAAAGTCAGACTATGAAGAG
Source organism: Nuttallia obscurata (assembly GCA_032358795.1). Classification (NCBI taxonomy): domain Eukaryota; kingdom Metazoa; phylum Mollusca; class Bivalvia; order Cardiida; family Psammobiidae; genus Nuttallia; species Nuttallia obscurata. The sequence continues at coordinate 12,528 of JAULCC010011792.1, read as the reverse complement.
AAAATAAAACTAAAATACTGAAAATGTTTGTCCGATGTTGATAAACACATAAAATATAGAACGTGTATTCGTCTAACAACTCACAAACTTTCAATTTTGTTCTGCTGCAGGTTCAACTTTAACCATTGGTTTGTTTTAATTTCAATTTTAACCAATTATTGAATGACCCCATAATAAATAATTATGACCCCATTTGCCAAAAACAAATCAGACAGGCTTGTTGGTATTCTTGGCTTACCTACTACTTCCTTCGCTCCATTAGGTTTTCGAACCCTTTCGTCGACATGGGGAAATTGTTTATTCTAACAGCTACACTAAACCCGTATACGAACGGAAAAAAATACCTGACTCTGTATTAACTTCCATTCCTTACACGATAAGGAAATGACATTTCAAGCATTTTGAATATTAGCAGACGACAATTTTGAATTTGGCGCCGAAAGGTCTAAACAGTAAAAAACCCCAAACAGCTCCACTTAATAATCACTTACTGCAGCGGAATATAAATAATTTCTATATCAGAAAACCACAAACCGAAACTGGTTTTACGTTTGCAATAAAAAAAGAAACTAGCCTAAAGGCAATAATAGTATAATATCTTACTTCAACATGAACTCGAATGAAATCCTTTGCTGACGTTTATTAAATACCAAATGTCAACAAAACTGCAGCCTGACTTTGTTTGTTTTCTGCAGCGTCTTGTTTACCTGCCACATGGCACATGCACGCGTGACAGCTCGCTTGGATTTGAAAATATTGCAGTTCTATAACCCTAGCGGCGTCTTATTTATTAAGTATCGTCTGCTGAATTCAAATTTGCTCAAATATTCATTCTTTCAGGAAGTTGTTTAGGGCGACATTAACTGAACGATGAGCCATACCGCGGTTAAGAAACTAAAATCTGTTCTTTAAGACTTTATACGACAGCTTTTGTCGTATATACGAAATTTCGTCGCTTGCTTTGGAAGCTGCGCAGATATTCATTCCTAAATGTCTGGTTTTGTTTAGATTATGGTGAACTGAAAATAACTACATTGGATATAGTTTAAAATTCGATATAGTTTTATCTATTAACTGGTTTAGAGCTAGTCATGGTAACTGTGTATGAGAGAGAGAGAGAGAGAGAGATTTCGCGACAAAACAGTGTATAGATTAAACTATAACCGGAATGAGGCGTCGGAGTAAATATTACTGATGGATTGAGAGTGATAGAGAAAGATAGAAATAGAGACTCAGAAATAGAGAGACAAAGAAACTGTGACAAAGAGACAGAAACCTCATGTTCATATAGATCTACGAAGGCCGTGAAAGGGAAATTGTGAGAACGGTACAGAAGATATGTTATGCCTTTCCATCTGCATTGAATTCTAAACCAGTAACCCTTAGCCTGTTGAACAAATTGTCGTCTGCTAAAACTGTCGTCTGCCTAGATTTTAAAATTCATCAGAATCGCCCAAAATTTAGAGAAACAGTTGGCCGAGTGTCAAACAGCCGTATAATCTGGATCCAAGCTGTTTTCATATTCTATCACGACCACCCTTAGTAGGCTAAAGGTTAATTTATTCAGACGATTTCAGTGACATAAACCTTTGTCGTGACATGTTGTCATTATATTCGTTCATTCTTAACAGGCGCTTTCGTTACGTTGGAACCACTGACATTTGCACGTGTGAAACTTAATTAATTTTTCCACCGCTCATCAATAAAAATCACTTGCTCACACATATTTGTGTTTGGGAAGTGTCGCCCAGTATCTTGTTCTTCATTAGGAATTATTGGGTTATCTGTTAATATAGACGAGTTGATAAGACCTACATGTAACACCTTCTCTTGTTTTGATACATTTACACTTTTAGACGTTTTAGTTGTTTGTTGCGTATTTATCTATCAGTTTCACATCATAATACTGACCGACTTTCAGATGTTATCGAGATTAAAGATGACATTACCGTCAATCATTTCCCACAAAGGATAGCACATCCGGTTCTGATTATATATCCGGTTCTAACATATTCCTTGGCAAGGTAGTATGACTTTAGCAGGTCATGATTACAATTCATTACTCAACTCAATTTTATTCAGCAAGCGGCAATTACAATGTCTTTGGCTGTAACAAGTTTACAAATATATATGCAAGGACATGGCAAATTGAATATTTCTTCACATTACATGCATTTATAACAATACATTTTTTCATGAATTTCAATTTTTCGTATAACCAATGCTTCTTTAATAAATAGGCAAACATTTAACTGTGTTTTCCTTCTTGTAGAAAGCCTACTATTACAATATGTATTTATCTTCCACCAAGCGGTATTTCTTACTTATCGAATTCTTATATATGTATATTTAGGACAGTCAAGAAGTAACTGAAACTCTGATTCCACTGAGTTTCTGTTACAATAACTACAAATCCTGTACTTTCTATTTACATTGCGAAATCTACCTGTTTCAATAGCCGATGTCTGAGCTGAAAGCTGAAATACGAAAGCGAGTAAGATATTTTTCTTGAAGTATCATTACAGATATTTTCAAATGGTTCAAATTCAAAAATTCATCTTAAACATCCTATGGAAGTACAGCATGGACAACGCATTTATTTTTAAATGTAAAAGATATTTCGAAGTTGTCTTTGAATCGTTGGGAAGTAATTAAACTTACATCAAACTCACCCCAAATATAAGAAAGACTTGAATTACTCAAGCGTTTTTAACATTGTGCACCCATCTTTTATCATTTTCTAAAAACAAACGTTGCAACTTTCAGAATAGAAAAAATTACGGTAGAATTTAAAAAAAACAATAACCAGAATTTTAATGATGGGTCAATACAAATTACTGATAGGGAAAATCTTCCTAATTCACCAAAAACCGCTACGATTGTTGCTTGTGACCTGACACCTAGTAATATTTTACAAAATTTTATAAGTAATTTATCTACAAAATCAAAACTGTATGCTCCCTATATTTCTGCACCATATAATTTTATAGGTACGACCATTTTATTAAATAACATACTAGTAAGCTTTACTGATATGATTGGTATTTTAGTATTACCAACACAATTAACACTTGCATTTACGCAGGTAAACTGTTTGATTGTATCCAAGGCTGTAAATATTTTAAAGATTAAATTGGATTCGAAGAATATCCTGATTTTTTTACATTTTTACAAGCTATGCTGAGACAATTTTTCATGATTAACATTAAGAAACTTGACGTTAAAGTCAAAACAGAATAGAAATAGCATTATACAATTGTAATTGTAACTGCATGTTTTTACGAGCGGTTTATGTTCTATATCCATACATATTTTGATTGTAGTGCAGACATAATAAAGTTTGTTCATTCTCACGAAATATCTATTAATATCATCAACTTGAACAGAAATGGCACGATTCGTGCAGGAACTAAGCAGCTCCATTGTATTAGTATTTATCTTAAAATTAAAGACTGGCGATAAAACATTTTTAAGAAATCGTCACTCTCTTACCTTCAAACCAATGGACATCATTAATTTTACAAGTAAACAATGAACTATTTCATTGCTATTTACTAAGTGCGAATTGATACTCCGATGTGAATATAACAAACATTTAAAACAACTACATATTCGCTTGTTTTTTTGATGAAAAAATTGCAGTAGCGGGACAAACAAGGGGAACCTCTGTTACCCTTAACCACTTCACTGCCGGAAGCAATACCGCGCATGCGCAATATTTCGTTTGTCCTTTTTATAACTTCACAGATTCCCTAAATTTTTGGCAGAGCAATTGACTCTTAAACAGCTTGAATCCGGATGATACGCCGAGTGTTACTCGGTGTCATATCCGGATTCAAGCTGTTTGCATATGACTCAAAACTCGGGGTAAGGCAGTGAATGGGTTAAGCATGAACTCTGTCAATTTTATGATAGTTTTATGATATCATATGTCAACGAAAATTGGTCGGGTTACAATAACTACAAAGTTACATTATGTATCCTTCTGCCAATTTACCTCTTTAAACAAGCCAGAATAATTGAAGGGATCGCCGGGGATTGCAAAGTAATTCAAAATAAAGGTGAAGCTGTTAATAAACGTTAACTATAATATCCTATGTATGCGTGATCAAAACAATAAAAACTACATCTAGGAATTATGAAAAGCTAGTCACGTTGTCGATGTGTTGTTTTAATTATAGCAATTATTTTCGCGGGAGTAACCAGAACTCGGAAGAATTTAGCGATTAGTACTGGACATACATGGTAAAATATACACACTGAACGTATTTGTTGATACAGTAGGTCGCTGATCATTCGCCTGTATAGGAATCCCCGACAGAGGCCAATAATTCGGGAAATATCAAGCAATATTTATTCGTCCGAAACCACGTTGCCTTACCCTACCCTACCGTTACAGGATATCGATTCCTGTTTTTTCCCATTGATTTACTGTATATAAAAATATTATTTACCTACACATGAATTGTTTACCAGAAGCACATTCTGTTGCAGATCAAAGTCATTTTTCACATTTTTGGATTTTTAACTTTTTTTTCAAGGTCGTTGCCCATCTCTTTAATTCCATTGATCGACTAACGAACGTAATTTTCTGTCAATGTTCAAGAGAACAACGTGGGAAAATACCGAAAGTTTCATATCAACAATTTGGCAAGCTTCGTTATTTTTTGTTTGTGTTTAAATTGAGACATATCTTACGATATCGGTAAAGCGTTTCACAAGGGATCTGACACTTTAGTTCATAAATCAGTGTAAACTATTCGATAAGCTTTGTGTACTTTACAAACTCCGCTTAGAGATTTGCTGATGAAAGAAACAGAAAGTCGAATCGTATATAATCATAAAGATCTAGATACAGCACACTCTCTTACAAGAAAAGGCCTAGCTACCCAACAGTCTGGGATTAAGGTGGCAATTTCTCATGTCACACGGATTTGTTTGACTAACCCATGAGATTATTTAAATCAACAAAGTTGTAATATTTATTGACCTAAAATTTATCGTTATTTTCACTTAACAAGTTGACAGAATGGCATAGTCTTAGGACTTGGGACTTTTATGTGAGGATATTAATTGAAGAATATATCACTTTACAAATGCAAAAACAAACAAAACCCCCGGAAAAACAGTAGGAACATACAAAAAAGTATGACTCAAAAGCAGTAAAAGAAGAACAAAACTGAAATTGAAAATACCACGCTCACTTCTCACCAATGCAACCCCGGTTTGATTCTCTATCGGCATTAGTATATACGAGGGTACGGTAGTGACCGCCCGTCCAGACACGAAGTTTTCCCCTGCTACTCCTGTTTTCACCTACAATGAAGACCTCAAAACGCCTCCATCAGCGCCAACGAAATGGATAAATTTAAGTTGTAAAAACTTGTTTCGAAATCGATGTTAATTAAATGAGTAAAGTTTAAACCCCTTCATTAAGTATTTATTCACCTCACGAGTGTAGCATGGGCCAATCTTGGTCACTAAGCTATAAATATAATAATTAACGTTGAGGTGGGGGCGGGGTTGATGTAAGAATAGCTTTTTTATGTACAACGGAAAAGTAAGAAAAATGTACAGTGCCAACCGCCATAAAGAAGATACATGTAATCTATTTATTAAATGTATGTCGAGTTTCAGTGTGTATAATTAAAAGGAAAAGACAAAATTCGAAAGGATTTTAAATTAAAGGTTATGCTAAAAGAATTACAATAGCGAAAGAATTTTTGAAATTCTGACTAAAATTAAAGGAACTGTTAGCATTTGAAAACTTTGAATAACTGGAAACTAATTTGCATAAATTAAGCAAATGAGCTATTGTAGGTTCAATTTGCTAAATAATACATATACACAACTGCATTCTAAAAACTATATGCAACAATGAGTCCAATCATGAAATTGTCCAATGCATGCAAATATCCCTTTCATAAAACAGTTACCAATTAAATGAATAAACAAAATATGTATTTTCCAAACGTTTTTGCATCAATTACAGAATTTCATCATTTGATTTAGACAAGATTCTTAAGAGCAAGCCTGCTGAGCAGATCAAAACATTTTCGCTGTGATAACAACGTTTTCAAGGTGCTTCATAGAAGATTTTTAAGTCTACTGGGAATTTACTGTTTTATTTTTCATTTTTCATTTCAATCACGGAGGCGTCTTGGTTTCCAAAACCCTATTTTGTTTATATTATAATAATGCCTTATCGGAAAAAAAGACATGAAAAACGAAGTTAAATGCTTTAATCTAAAAACATGTATGTAGAAAGCAGGTTATATTGTATAAGTATTTAAATTTATGCAAATTTTAGTTTGATTCATATTAGTATGAACAACATTTAAGTTTTTAGAGTTCATAGATTTCAACTTCATTGAGAAGCAAAGTACTTTTCTACCTAACTGAAACAATGAAATATGCGTTTTACTCCTTAACCCCTTCACTGTCGGAAGCAATACCGCGCATGCACAATATTTCGTCTGTCTCATTTGCTTATTTTCACAGATTCACTAAATTTTTGGCAAAACAATTGGCTGAGTGTCAACCAGCTTGGATCCGGAGAGACGCCGAGTAACTCGGCGTCTCATGCGGGTCTAAGCTGTTTGCATATGACTTAAAACTCCGGCTAAGGCAGTGAAGAGATTAAATGAAGTAATAGGACAAACAACATCGAATTCTTTCACAGGTTGAAATGAACGATAGGTAATCATGAACATGATTTATTTAAGTGTTATTATGTGTTTTTGTAAGCGTTTGACACACCTTTATCATGAATGGGATTCATTGTTAACTCTTCAGAGGGAAGATCCAAACAATCCAAATTGCACATAAAGAATTAAAACACAACAAAGGAAGAGAAAGAAAAAAAATAAGATTTTAATTTTTTTAAAACATCGCCATATTCACACACGATGGACACGTTCTCAAAGACGTTAGAAATTAACCAGGAGGTGCTTGTATTTTACAGAGAAAGAACTTCGATAATATCTATTTAGCAGATTGTTCCATGGACGACTCAATTCTTTGCCGTTTCCTAATAAAGAAAAATGAAAACGCTCGTTACTGAACCCTCCCCCCACCATCATTTGATCAATTAAATTGTAAAAATTATTAAACGGGTAATTAATAATAATTACAAATATAAAATTACTCTGCCAGGGGCATCGTATATGTACAAAAATCTGTATTTTCTTTTCTTGTTTTCTCTAATGAATCAGAATATTTTCGCACGCGTAGTTGGTTTTCGTTAATTACAGATTTAATTATTTCCTTGCCGAAGGTGATCAACCGGTTTGTTTAGAAGTTCAATTATTATTTCCATATATTCACTCTTCATTAAAGTTCGCCACTGGATAAATCAATACAAAACCATATTTTTTCCACAGAGGGGTATTGTTACCATTAATTTAATGATCATCAACAAGACGGTCTCACTTTGACGGTCAGTCCGCGCGATAGCTTCAGTACTATGTTTTACAAGCCCCAATAGGCCACAGAGAAGCAACATTTAAGTAAACGAGTGAGTCTTATGTATATAGAGGATATCTGATGAGTTTTCATTTTATATAAAAATTTATTAGACGAGCCCAGGATTCTTTATAAGCGAGCTTCTGGCGAGCTTAATAAGGGTTCCAGGACGAGTCTAATAAAATTTTATTTAAAGTGAAAACGTATCTGATATTCTTTTTATCACATGACATTAAAACGGGTTAAATTTAAGTGTTATTATGTGTTTATGGAAGCGTTTGACACATGATTATACACTGGATATAAGCAACGTCATGTGTTAAAATTGTTTTGCAGCAGTTCAATATCTCGCACACGCAGATCCCAAAATGTATCGGGGGCCTTTATGGCCAAGAGGTTATGGTCTTTGACTTGCTACCTCTCAGCCCCTCACCTTTGTGTGTTCCAATCACGGTCTTGGCACTTCGGATTTTCAAGTAAGGAAGCCTTCTAATTGGGTTGTGGTAGTGCTTCTACGTGTAACAGGGTGTTTTCTGTGCCTGAAATAGTGTATGTACATATTACGTCTCCCGGGTCTTCATCCACCTGTAATGAGCTGGACGTCGCGATATGACTGAAATACTGTTAGAGCGACGTTACTTTCCAAACAAACTAAACAAATTCATTTAGCGGACTGTTACGCTGAGCATGTTAAAATGGGTATCGTACATAGAACCATTTACATAAGTAAAAAACAACTATTTCTCTGCGAAACTATTCGTCCAGCATTAAAATGACTACACCAAAATTCAAACATACTGTAAGACTGAATTCATACGTTTCATCTAAGTCCCGGTGCGACTAGGATAAAATGCACGACTGGGTTTCAGCCCTTAGGTGTATCAGTGCTATAAACTAGGCACATAAAAAAACCCACATATATATCTCTGCAGAAGTATTCCCTGTAACGTAAATGAAATAAATTATCGAAAGTATAATATTAAATTTAATAATGTTTTGTATACCTTATGATTGTTTTTATATATTAACATGTTCACGTTGTGAAAGTCGTATTGCGTATAAGAGTGTCTACATAAACGATAAACTGTAACAATAACATTCTAGGTCAATAAAAATTGTCCTTGTTTTCTGGAACGTAAAATATTATTGACATTTATTGCAGATGTTTCCCATTCTTGTGTGCAATCAGACTTTGACATTTTTAACCCCGTTTGGCGCCAAATTTGCATATGACGTCTGCTAATTTTTTAACTTTTTTAAAATGTATTTTCGTTATAACAGTAAACTATTGAAAAGACAGTTCATGTGTTGTTCGGAGTGCAAACGATGTAGATCTAGTTTTATTCAGTCTTAAATGGATTTATTACAGTTGCTAAAATTAAACAATTTGGTTATAGTGATGAAAGAGTTACAACTCATTTGTATTTAATCCCTGATGACGTCTCTAGCGTGATAGTTTTACAGAGGCCTCTGGTGAATTGTGAGTATTATGTTATATCTGAGAGAGAGAGAAAAAGAGACAGAGAGAGAGAGAGAGAGAGAGAGAGAGAGAGACAAACACACACACGCACATACACACACAGAAACAGAGAGTGACATAGGACAGATAAGAGAAATATACAGTCAGAGAGATAATGAACGAGAAAAAAGATGTATAGTGAGAGCGAGATAGAAAGAAAGATGGAGAGACAAAGAGAGACATAGAGACCGAGAAAGAGACTCTGACAGAGAGATATCGACAAAGAGGCAGAGAGAGAGGGAGACAAAGAGAGAGAGAGAGAGAGAAAGAGAGAGAGAGAGAGAGATTTAAAGAGGTTTCGGAGATGATCATACCGCAATAAATACTTGAATTGTTTGTCTAACGCCTTTCTCATTTATTCGCATTTTTCTTCAAAGGAAAAGAATATGAGAGTATTGAGTTCAATTTAAGTCGACGGCATTTAACTTGTAATCGTTTTCTCATTCCAAAGTTATAATGAAGTGCAATTTTGTTCGCTCTATGTAAGCCAGTACTGTTTTGACTTTTCGAACGTCTACTCTGAATGAGGAGATACTTAAAAAAAGAAAAGGGCCTAAAATTGCCCCCATACTGTGTTGGACTAATCATATTTCTTACAAATGAGGCGATGCAGTTTTATTTTTTAAAAAATCACGAATTTCACAATGATCAGAAAGGCTTCCGAAGACACCTCATCACATTACACATAACAATTTGAACAAATATAATCGAAAACGTTTACCTTAATAATAAAAGTAGGCGTGTGTTAATTTAGAAATTCACCGATTCTCATTTCGAAAGCAAACAAACGGCTTCAGCCATTTATAAATGACAATTTTCTACATTAAAGCTTGTACAAAGACGACAGTGTGCTAAATTTTAAAATGCCATAAAACGATTGATTAGAAATGTGTTTGCAAAATAATTTTTTACCCTGAAGAGTCGGTGAGTTGTGATATTATGTTTTTTATGCATACCGTAAAATACTCCTTGCTTGTTAAAACTAATATTCAAGGACCCATATCTTGAAGGCTGAATACATATCATACGGTGAGATTTATAGTAAGGGCATTTTTACAAAGGTTTCATGAAATTAAAGTAAGATCTCTAATGGGAAAATAAACATATCTGAAAAAAAAAATGAGTTCGAATAATTCTTTGGTATTTTTTTCAAATTCTAAGAATATTCTCAAGATTTTTTGGAGACTTCGGGGATATTTTTTCTCTCTAAATTTTCAGCACTTAGTATACTTGTATTTTTTCTGAATGTGAATATTCACAATTTACTGACATAGATTACCAGTTTTTGAATTTGAAGGCGATCCAGCAATTATTAGGTAAGACAATCTGCATTTCATCATTAATTATGCCCTCATCCTGTTCAAGTAGTGGGGGTTTAGTGCTTTGCACATGTCAGTTGGTCGGTCTATTAGTACGTGAATGTCGGTAGGTCCGTCCATTTAGAAAGACCAAAGCTTGTCCGATTAACAACTGGAGAATGCCTGGACCTGCCGTCATCAAACTTGGTAGGAAAATTGTTCATGATGAGAAGAAGACCAATAAAGTCATCAGAAATCAAGATCCAATGAGCTTGTAAAAAACATATTTAACGAACGAATACCTTAACCTAAAATCTTAAAACTTAGCATGGAGGGTGTTCCCGACCAGGTAACGCCTATTATTGATTTTATATTATCAGGTTAAAAGTCAAGGTTAAAATGATATTTTACACATAATATGTTTCTCATTGATAACTTGAGAAAGCCGAAACCGACAGTGCTCAATCTCGGTAGAGAGGTTGCGAGTGACAAGTAAATGACACATTGATTTTGTGGTCATTAGGTCAAAGGTCAAGGTCACCATAAATTAAAAAAAACAAACCCGTGTCCGCTTGATAACTGAAACCCGTGTCCGCTTGATAACTGAAGAACGCCTATACCTACAGTCCGCAAAATCGGCAGGGACGTAGAACACGACCAGTAGATAAACCTTTTTGATTAGGACATTATCAAGTCGAAGGTCAGGGGCTCGATGACCTTGGACACAAAAAAGCTTGCGTGATTGATAACTTGAAAACGTCTTGACCTACGGTCCTCAAACCCGGCAGGGAGTTTAAAAACCTGTAGATGACCGCTATTAATTTAATATTATCAGGTTAAAAGTCAATTTCACTGACCTTGATAATAAACAGTTTTCCGATTGATAAGCTAGAAAACGCGGGTCCTAGTCTTTCACAGGTTCCTGACAAAATGGCTTTAAAAAGGTCATTATGTTTTACAAACATCTCTTTTAAGCAGCTAAAATACGCGTTAAGGAGTCCATTGCAATTAGAGAGTATGCTAAGCTTGTTGCAGAGAGAGATGGAGATAGTTATTGAAGTTTGCTTTGCGCGGAGATGTGTTTAAGAGTACGAAACAAAAAACAACAACATGTTAAACAATAATATTTTATTAATAAAAGGAATTTAGTAAAAGTCCCTTGGATATAGGAGGCCATTATAGTGTAGCTAGCAAGCGAGCAAGCGAGCAAGCGAGTTTAATGTTATGTCGTTAAAAGGAGATTGGTTCAACATTAAGTTTATTTGTTTGATTTACGTCACATTCTGCCAGCTAGGGCTAATGGACGTCCCAGAGAGAGAGGGAAGCGGATACACAGAACTCTTCCGTAGAGAACTATGGTTCTTTAACGTGCCCAGTGTATAGCATTGATACAAGTGGGGGCTGAACCCCGGTCGGTCACTTTATCCTGACACCGACAAACCAGTAATAATGCTAACCCTAAATCCTGAGCGTCAAGGAGGGAAGCCATTACTACCATTTTTAAAGTCTTTGGTATGACCCGGCCGGGGATCGAATCCGCGGCCTCCCGCACCGAAAGCGGACGTTGTACCACTTGAGCTAACCGGGAGGTTTCAACATTAAGAGCTGTGTTTAAATAAGAGTAGGGCTAAGTGGAGGTGAGATTAAGAATCTGTTTCAAAAGGATGTTTGCTAAAAAGCAAATTTCAGAATCTACCAAAATAGTTGTTTTTTTATTCAATGTTAAGAATGATGCTTAGATAGGCGTACAGTTTTGAAAACAATTACATAGCTAGGAAGCCACCTTAAGAATCTGTCAAGATAAGATATTTTTTGTTCTCATTATTATGCTTAGATAAAAGTAGAGTTGAAGTGATATGAGATTAAACATTAGTCAGAATCATGAGACTGGTTTAGTGTTCACAGTTGTGCTTAGATAGAAGTAGTGTAAAGTGATATGAGCCTAAAGTTTAGTCATAACAAGGAGGATGTTTTAGTGCTAACAGTTGTGATTAGCTAGAAGTAGAGTTAAAGTGATATGCGCTTAAAGTTTAGTCACAACAAGGAGGATGTTTTAGTGCTAACAGTTGTGATTAGATAGAAGTAGAGTTAAAGTGATATGCGCTTAAAGTTTAGTCACAATAAGGAGGATGTTTTAGTGCTAACAGTTGTGATTAGCTAGAAGTAGAGTTAAAGTGATATGAGCCTAAAGTTTAGTCATAACAAGGAGGATGTTTTAGTGCTAACAGTTGTGATTAGCTAGAAGTA
>JAULCC010011681.1:0-15838 GCA_032358795.1 Nuttallia obscurata | reverse complement strand
TAAATGTTGTATTACTTATACCTTTTGTTATAAACATTAACAAAGGAATTGCAAAAAAGTGTACGTCTTCAAAATAAGAATTTCTTTCCAAAATGTGTCCATAAGATGTCCTTTAGTTCTTTACATATGAACTGATAGGGTTCAATGTTTGACCCAATCTTTGTACAACTTGGTCATAAGGTTTTCCTGATGAAATCTCTCAATATTAATAAATAGGGTTATGTTGGGTAAAAAACTAGATCAATTTTAAAATCTCATGATCTCACTAGTTGCTATAGTTTTGGCCTAATATTAACTTAGTCAGAATGTTGGTCTTGATAAAATTTGGACAATAAAAACTTGGTCAGGTGAGCAAAACTTTGAAAAACCTTGCAAACATACAAAGGACTATAATTTTGCCCAACGTTCATGACATTTGGTCAGTGAATGTTCCTATAATATAAATCTTAGACGGAGTTCAGAAGTTGGTCATGTGTGGTCAAAAGCTTGGTTGCAATGTCTAATCCCTTCATTAATTATGTTGGGGTGTAGATGGCCCAAAGGACACCAAAGAAACAAGAAAAAACTGGAATTCTGACATTTTATGACTGTTTGATTTTGAATATAAGTTATATTATTCATGATTTACTCTGCTGGTAATTGAAATTATTTCTATTTCAGCTGAAATTGGTCTTTTCTACTTGATCTACTATGTATGCCTGGCTGGATTTTTCGCTGGAATGTTGGCAGTCTTCTACCACACACTAGACTGGAATGAACCAAGACTGAAAGGATCAGACTCATTGCTCAAACAAAATCCAGGTACTTAAAGCATTTTTAGATGTCTTAGTTACTCCTCTTTGATAAAAAGTGGAGACATAATAATCGCCGCCATAGGTCTGTACATCCTCCTTAACGGCAAAACCAATTTCTTTCATATTCAGTATATTACCTCCTCACATGATGTCATATACAAGTTATGGAAGAAATCAGTTTTCAGGAGAAACAAGCATTTTTTTTCCTGTAACGTTGTCCTTCCCAGCACCCTGGTATTGGAGCAAAGGAAAGTAATGTACCATATATGGAAGAAATAGACAGAGTGGTTTAGGGGATACAAAAAAGGATAATGTGTGACCTCTTGACCCTGCAATCCCGGTTCCCTGGGGTCTGAGCGAAATGAAATGTTGCATGTGCCATCATATTTGATTTTTGAACTTTCTGTTAGAAGTCTTTAAAGTTTTATTGGTAGTAAATAAATCAAAAACTCGATATCACTTTGAGAAAAACTTGCTCCTGTTAACAAATTGCTAAAGAACAGATTAGGAAACAGCTGTTGCTTTGTTATATATGCAAATACTTCAAGCCAAACTTTCATTGTTCATTTTCAAGTACAGAAAATCAGTCAACCATTTAGAAGTATATTACAAGCATGAGTTTCTCATCTGCATGTGATGTTGATGTTTGCTATGTTTATTTGTCATTGCTTGAGCTTGGACTGTGAAGTAACTGGGCCCTGGAATGTTTGTGTGCTCAATATTGCTTTGAGTTCTACATATTTGTGTGTATATATATACTTCTTGGTGTAAACCTGTAGAAATTAAGGATCATAAGAGAAATATTGATAACTGCTGAACTGGGCACATATTTATTAAATTCCATAGGATTTTTTTTGTGGAGCCCCATTGTGAGGGAGCTAGAAATAGCCGTCCTAATGTCTTTCCAAATGGAATGAGTATCTGTCCGTGCGTGAGTGTGGTCTTTCCAGCTGTAATTTCTCTGCTGATTGAAGGATCACAAAATGACTGCAAAATTGTTCCCTGACAAAAGACAATTGTCGCATACAATGACCAGGTATCTATCTATGTGGTCTGATTGCACTACAATAAGCAGGTCTATACCTTCGTGGTCAAGGTCACAGATTGGGTTAAAGCTCAAATTAAGGACTAGAAAGACCTTTCTGGGCTGAAACTTTATTGCTAATTGACAGAATCTCAAATAACTTGGCACATTTGTTCAAAGAAATTAGACAATGTGTCTCAAGCAAGACTGAGGTCTGTAGCTACAATGACATGGTCACAAATTCCAGTCAGAAGTCAAAATAAAGATGAAAATACAATTTTGTCATACTTCCTTTATGACAACACTGCTGTTACTCTTGTGAAAGGCATATGTAAGGGGACATAGTCTGTGACCATCCTTGTTTATTCTTAAGGACAATTTCAGGAGAAATATTTTGCCAAACAAGCAAGAAGTTTTCAAGTTGGTTTTACTTTAACAAAATCAAACTTAAATAAATATCTATCAGTTTTTAGATTACTGCATTCTTGTAGATTCTATAAAGACTATTTAAAAACCTAAGGAATTTACCAATTTTCTAATAAGAAGCTTTTTGGATACCGACTCGGATGACATAGAGAAACTAAGAAGGAAAACAAGCCTCCTGTGTTCATCATGGTCTCATAAAAATGTGGTATATTTGACTTTGTTTATTTTTCAGGCTTGGCTATGCGACCAATTCCAGATGTAGAAACAACTTTGATAAGATTTAACAAGGCAAGACCATCAACATACACACCTTTTGTTGATCATATACAGGCATACCTTCAATGTAAGTAATACTATTTTTTCTGAAATGGAAGTATTGTTTTGATAAGGTTTATTATGAAATATAAGATTTTAACCAGCAAAGATTTTTTTTTGTTTATAGAAAAAATGCAAATTTAAATGAATATGATTTTAAAGCCACTTGGGCAAAGTAGATTGCAGCCTATTAAGTGAATTTCAAAATTCAATATCATTTCATAATGGTTATGCTTTTACTAAACCGAAAGGCAAAAGAAGTAGTGACAATTGATACATATGAAATTAACTCTTTTTACTTGAACAACTTTACAAAGATTTTGACTTTCATTTTTTTCTGCCTTTATCCAGACTATGAAAATGAGCTGCAACAGGCAGAAAATGGTCAAATAATAGACTGTAACAGTAAACATGAATTGAGAAAACCAGAGGAATGGGACCAAGCCTGCAGATTTGATATAACACTTGAAATGAAGGGAGATTGTGTGAAACAGCAGTCCTTTGGATATGAGGATGGACAGCCTTGTGTTTTGTTGAAGCTAAACAGAGTAAGTTTTTAGCAAAATAAGGTATGATCCATAACAGGCATTTTTAACAGGCTTTTCATAGGGACCTGAGGGATTCAGGTCATGTTGATTTCCTTCAACAGATATAGGTCAAAAATGGATTCCTGCACATGTCATTTATAAATGTTGCTTGACCCTTTATGGCTTTTGGTTCGAATCCCGTCCAATTTATACAATCTTTTATATAAAGAAGCTTTCCAGCCAGCTAGTTGACATGGGAACATGATTTACCTAAACTTTATTGCCTATTTTTATTTTTTCAATACATCTTAACATGAAGCAGTTAGATTGTGTAAATTGAAAAAGAAGCTGTGGCAAACATAACATTCATTGTGATATCTTCAAGACAAAAACCCTTCATGAATTATCATGGTCTTATTATATATGTTATACACATACATCGTCTTTTTTAAAAAGCTTTTAATTTGCAGGTTAGAAAAATGCAAGGATAAAGTCATTTTAGTTAATTGAGTGTCGTACCTTATCAAACAGTAATATTTAAGCTGCTGAGAAATACGTTCTGAGAGAAAGTTGGTATCAAATTGGTTATTTTGTCAATCATTAGGTACAATTTTTGAATTACCTTTATTGAAGAAAAAAGGTGGTTTATGATTATATTATTCTTTAAACAAGCTTTGAAGGAAATTTACTGGATTTTACAAATGGCTTTGTTATGTTCTTATGGTTATAAGATTGGATTCCTTTTTAAGAAACAAGCTTTCTCCCAAATTTCATGGTTTTACTAGGGCTACTACACAAAGAGGTCAAAATATATTTGAAAGAATGTTTCCATAAAGGAGTTCAGGTTCATGTATATAATGTCAGATTTTTTTCTTTTCAGATATTCGACTGGATTCCTGAGCCTTACACAAACGAAACTGTCCCAGAACATATCAGGGATAACTGGAGCGAGTATTCAGTCACAGTCCATTGTGAAGGAGAGGTAAGTATCATAATGGGAAAGATTAAAATTTAACTTTGGCCAGTATTCATAAAGCTCCTTTAGAAGAAAAAAATAAGGAAATTTCTTAGGTTTTTAATTACTAAAGGTAAACAGTTGTTTAAAAAAGGATGGATTTTTTTTTATAAAAGTTATGGTTATTAGTTAATTAAAATATTTTTTTTATAGAGAACACTTTTCTAATTAGTGATACTAAAAATGTAGGAAGAACAATTCACATGAAACTTCTAAGATATAAAAAAAACCTTGGCAAGTATTCTGAAATCTCGTTTGGTAGAAAACTGAGATTTACTGAGACTTGTTAAGATTCATCAATTCAATAGAATCTGAAAGAATGTAACAGTTCTAAAAAGGATAGATATTTATTAGGGATGGCAAGGAATATATGTATATTTGAATAACCCTTTTTCCATCAGATTTCCTAATTGCATTTTGTTATCTGAAAATTAAAAAAAAAATAAAATTTTTATGGTTCTTAAAGGGCATTTCAATGTTTATAAAATTTAACAATTGTTGAAGGCAATTATTTTGAACGGTTTACCTGCTGTTTGCATAATGTGATCTATTGTGACTAGGAGATTATCTTATTGTTAATTTATGGGCTGTGGAACCCTCAAAAATGCATCGCTGAATCATCTGTTAATTTACATATTGAAAAACACTCCCCTCCAGATATACAAAAGCAGCCACCATGTGAGAAAACTAATTGTCTAATCCAATCAACAATGTTTTGATAATTATTGTCACAGTTTGTCACTTGCTTTGCGTTGTCTTAATCCCTTCAGTCCCTAGCTCCCCCCTTCCAGTCAGATGAAAGATAACCATTATATTTTACAAATTTAATGATAAAAAACTTTAATTTGTTGCATTCCCTTTCATTGTAAGCGACACCCATGTTTTAGAATGAACTGGAAATAGAAATATCTACATGTTAAATACTCCAACACAAAGATAGCGATAATGTGAAGGTGTTTTACCTACAAACAATAGAAATTTAATTGAATTCAATTCTTTTAATCAAATTTATTACAGAGCAATGATTTTACAAAACAGAAATTGTTAATTGACAACTGCATTGTGAATCTTGATTTCATAGAATGACATAAGAGCAGTTGATGATAACTGACTAATGATAAATGAACGGTTAAGTAATTGAACATAAAACCTTTTTAGAATGGTATATGAATACTGAAAATGAATATCTGATTATCAATTTCCGAATACTTGCCATCCTGAATATTAATGAAAGTTATGATTATTAGAAAAAAGAAAAAATGACTCGTACAAAAAACATTTAACTAGTCTGATTAAAAATGTTGGCAGAATTTAACCTTTCCTTTGGTTAAAACATTTGCAAGGAGTTTTATGAATGTAGGCCGAGCAATATACTTTACAAAGACATCAAACTTTATAATTGACTGGTAGAAAAATAACATGAATTCTAACATGAATTTACATCAAAGGCCAGCATTAAACCAAATGTTCAGTACTGATGGTTTCTTTATCAAACTTTTATACTGCTTTAAGCCATTGTGGTAAGCTGTATTTACTCAGTTGCATTATATATTATATATGCATTTTGTAAATATGTATATATAAATACCAGACTGCAACTTAAAAGAACTTATACTCATTGATCTGTCTTCAACAAATTCGATAATCGCCACATCAAATCATCACTTCTGCCCATGAGTTGGGTGTTTTATGTATTTGTTTCTATCCCCCAAAATGAAACATAAATGTTAGCAACTTTAAATCAGGAATCATATCTGTGTGTTATTTAATAGCATTGGGAGACTATCAAAGAAAAAGACAAAAGAAAAAAATGAGCATTCACCCATGGATGTAAATTTATCCATTATATACAATAAACAGGCTAGGTCCATCCCCATGTCATTTCATAGTGGTGAATGTGTTGTTATTGTCCAGTACTTTTCTCTGTGGTACATAGTTTTAGAATGAGGTTTAATTATACATAATTTTTTTGTATAAATATTTTTCAGAACCCCTCAGATAATGACAACATGGGAGATATAACTTACATCCCAAGCAATGGATTCCACTTCAAGTACTTCCCCTACAGAAACCAGCAAGGCTACCGCTCACCATTAGTTTTTGTTCGTTTTGAGAATCCCACACCAGCCGTCCTCCTCATGGTCACATGCAAGATCTATGCCAAAAACATTGAACATGACGTGATGACAAAGGCCGGCATGGTCCATTTTGAACTTATGGTGGATTAGCTATTCTTTTAAATAGGATGTATATAAAATTGAAACAGAACACACTTTCACAGCCTTCTCAATATGTCTTGTCTAGAATGATAGTATATTGTGAGCTTAGCTGGTCTTTATTCTGGGTGCATAGATTTTTTACTTCATCTTTATTTTAATATTGTGACAGACCTTTCAATTTGTGTTTCAGAATGCGCTTTTAGAACACTTAGCATTTGTAAGTCTATTAAGCTTTCAAAAGGAAATTGTACATTTGTCCAAAAAAAAAATTCACATGCTCTCGGTTTCTTCTGAATTTAATTTTTCTATTAAATGGGATTATTCTATGAAAGTATATTGAATGATGAAATAGCATCTGAACCTTCTGCAATAGTTTTTTATTTTCAATAGAAATGCACATTTTTTTATACAGTAGGTGCTTTTCATAAGTCACAATGAACACTTTTTTGAACATTTAAGAGTATAGTAAGAGTGTTGCTGCATGTTTTGTTGTCGGAACCATGGCTGTTACTCATCATCATAATTTAAAGTCCAACATTACATTCTACATGTGTGTCAAGATTTTTAGAGGATGATTCATCCCCATAGTATAATGCTTTTACACATTTGAAATGATGAAAAAAATTAGTCAAAATATTCTACAGTGTTCAGTTCTGCTAATTGTAATTCTTAGCCACAAAATGTGTAACAGAACTTTTTTACGCTTCTTTGCATTCTTTTTGTTGTATTGCTACAGCAACCCTACTTGATTGTAGATACACTCTTGATGGCTGAAGTGTTAAAATGTGCCAGTTTGGCACAGGTGTTGTTTTTCTATGCAGTTAGGGTGTACATGTTGAATGAGAGTTGTGAGAGGGGGCAAGGTGTAGATAAGCAAGAAAATGGTGGACATCCTCAATGAGATGTGAGACCTTTGTGAACAAGATAAAATATTGAAACCTGCAGCTTACTTTATTATTATCACATAATTTCGAATCAATATCAGAAAAATTCGAGAAGAATAGAGTGCTGCCCTTTTTAAAGTATATCAAAGAAGTCTCAGAATCTTTTCAGTTAAATTGTTTTAATGAATCATTTAGTTGAAATATTCAAAAATGTCAATTAAGAAAAGAATAATGTAATTCATGAAGGATTTAGAATTTTAATATTTTTTATTAATGAAGAAAGAATCTTCAAAAAAGTTGGATTTTTTAATAAAATGTTGTTTAACATAAATAAATGAAATATAATGAGTTGTGCAATTTGACATATTTGTTGATAGAACTATTAAGTTAGAAACAGACACTGTAGATGTTATTGAGATGGAGGAGTTGGGATTCGAAAGAAAGAATGAGTGCAAAATTATTTGGCACATTGTGATTTTTCTGTATGTTAAATGTCCTTGTACATTCCTCTGTAGATAGAGATGGTATGTGTGTTTACACATTTTACAATTTTTAATTGTCTAGATTATTTTATACAGTCTTTATCTGAAAACATTGAAGTTGTTTGTAAAAGACAAGTTGTCTGCACTGACAGATCCTGTTATAAAATAAAACTTGGAAGTTGCAAACCAAGCATCAAAACATGTAAGTTGGGCCTGACTTTATTTTGCAGCATGGATCGTGATAAATCAATAACTAAGGGCATGGCAATTACATCTTTGAATCACAATAAACCTCATGGTTTCAGGAAAAGAAGCTGAGATAAGTTTGTGTTACCATTTAAGTCCATCTGTACATATCAGTTTACTCAGTAGGTATTTGCTTGGTATTCACAGCATTGTGTGCTGTAACAGAGATATACCTCACTGATGTTACATGGCTTGTTTTGTATCACTGTATACTGGACATTGTAATTGAACTTCGTATAATAGAGGAGCTGTAAGCAGAGACATTTATATTGTGTACACTTGATAAATAAAAGAGAGTGTGTGTAGAAACCAGCATCTGTATATGTAGGTAGAATTGAGTAAAAATTGTAAATCTTTAAGTGACCTACATTTCTTTATGCCATACACAATTATCTACCAATATGTTAGCTAATTGCATATATTTTAATTGAACATGTAACCTGTTGAAGGATTAAGAATCTTTTTAAATGAACTGAAAGCTGGATGCACTCTTATTGCTGTTATCAAGTGATCTTTTGGTTGTAAATCTGAATTTTTAAAGTTGTTGATGTTTGACTTCTTTGTACTTTATACTAGCAATAACTGTTAACCAGACCTTTATTTAAGGATGTGAAGTGGTCATAGTGTGTGAAAAGCCTGTTCATGAGGAGGAATGCATGGAAACGTGGGTGCTTTTGTGCGCTACTCCTACATTTACATGTGAAAAGAATGGAATCTCTGTTTCAGGATTTATATTTTGGAACTGATCATTATATCATTGGTAGACATTGATTGTAAAGTAGTACTCGTTGATACAATATAGTTCTGTTAGATGTTTTTATTTGAAGAAAAAAAACCTGTGTGATGATGCTGTTATCATTCAGTTCTGTAGTGTACTGGATTGTTCAACACAAACATCTCTTATAGGATGGAGAAAAAGTGTATGACTACACACTCAAGGGATCCACAAAATTGGGGTCAAGTTGTTGGCAAGCTTGTGTAAACAAATACCAATTAGAAGTGTGTAATCAGGATTAACATTGTTGCTTGTTGTATAGAGTAGTGTTGTATGGACTCTTGAAAATCTTGTAGTGTCTAAGGTAATACTAACCCTAATTTCTTCACTAACTGTGGTAATTTCTTCACTAACTTTGGTAATGAAAATGGTTTGTTTTTCCCCCCACGCTAAAGTAACAAATGTATCAGTATATAATCTGTATAATCTTTTAACTATTGTTATAACTGTAAAAGATAAAGGACGTAAATTAAGATAACTAGGTCACATCACAGAAGGGCTTTCTAAGATGACATATTGGTGATTTTATGGACATATGGACTCACAGAAATAAACAAGTCACTCAATGCCTTATTTCAGAAAGCTGTTCTTATAACCAGGTTCACTTATATATAATTTTTTTGTGAAATGTTTGAAGTTAAATAAAATAAAAATTAAAAGTCTTAAAAAGAATTTCAAGAAGTGCAGGTACTTGTAACTTTTTGTATGAGACATTAGCTAGATTGGTGGTGGGTGCATTTTTGTTCTCAGTAGTGTAGAGATGTATTTAGATTTGGTAACCTGTGTTCTTGTTAGCTAGCAATTGTATCAGTCATAAAAATGAAGATATTTTATGCTGAGACTGTTTGTCCCCTCCAACTAAGATCTGTTTGTGTTGTCTGATTTAACAAGTAAGTAAATCGAACTTCCCTCTGCCCACAGTAGGCATGGTTTACTGAATGGCCAATATGTTGGCTTCAACAGCATCATCACATGGAATACTTCTCTTCAGAATAGAACACTTAATTCTGTAGTGAGAAATACTTAATGCAGTAAAGTAAATGCCATCTTGTGTTACCCAGTTTGACAGTGATCAAAATGAGGAAGCACACATTCTTGTGTATATATGACACATTAACCTGTTTTTGTATTCATCATGTATGATTTGATAGTTTAATAAAAGAAGTTGGTGTAAAAAAGTTTTAAATTTTTTTGTCTATTGAGAAAACAATATATTTATTGAAATATGAAATCTTATAAAAGCATATATAACTCAGGATTGTTTTGGGTTGAGTTCGACCTTTTGTTTTTACTAATGTTTTGTGCGGCACCATTGGAAAACATTTTTTCTTAAAGTAGTGTGATGTTAATAGTTGTCTACATTTGTCACTTATGCTTGTTTACATCACAAGATTATGTATCAGCATCCAAACAAACCATTATTTTGTTCAATTTTATGTTTTTATATATATTTTTAATAAACCATTCTACATTGGACACAACAAACGTACTGGATTCAAATTATTATCACTTTTTGATAATCCACGAAAGACTTCAAAAGCAACTGGTGAAGTACCATTTAGGTCTGGTTTCATTGAGCATTTTTTTTCGTTCATTTTTGTGTGCATTATGTTTATATGTCAACACGTGTGTGAAAAGTAGGATCAGATTTTATTAAAACGTTTGGTATGAATCTCAACCTTTGCTTGTTTTTGGGCAGAATTTAACAGCATGGTAAACTTGGTTCAGAAAGCAGAGGGTAGGTCAAGTAAGCAATAACACTTGCCCAGATTGTTGTACACTTAATGTGAATTTTTAAAAAAGCCCAATGAACTGACAATAAAAGTGATCATTTGATTGTTTTGTGATCTGTTCTTTTGGTCTTCCAAGGTGATCGAGTGGAAATTGATTGTTTAGTACACAGTCAAGCAACTGGCAAGTCATTTGAATTAGAAATGTGCTGAGAATGGAAAGAGAAGTGTCTGTTAGAAAAAATGCTTGTCTTCACTTTTAAACAACAGAGGTCTGGATCAGCTTACCTTCTAACACTGGTGGCGGTTAACCTTATCGGGGTTGGCAATTGATCTGTCTCTTTTGCAGTTAGAAATGTGTTTTTGAGGAAAGCTGTTACAAGTATGTTTTTCAGGAATTTAGAAAAAATTAAGGGGTTAGTTAGGTAAATACAACTCATTAAAGTATGTGAATTTGGGTGTTACAGCCCTGCAACATGATGCAGATTGTTATTCCACTACCTAACAATCTTTCTGGAAGTCGTATACCGTTTTTGGGGCTAGGTTTACCGGAGTCCCTACGTCCGTCCATACATCTGTCCAATTTCTTGTCTAGGCTATATCTCCCATCTTTAGATTGATTTTAATTAAATTCTAAACAATTATTTTCAAGTATTTCAGACCTTGAGACGACATGTGCAAATTTATATTTTTAAATTATTCAAGCACACCACTCAGCCAAATACTGTCAAGGTCACATTTTGGAAAACATGATTTTCATAGACAACCGCTTGTCCCGGCTCTCTCTATCTCCCACATGCTGTGATAATAATGCTCATCACCTAGGTTCGGGTCACAGTTTGGATAATTTCTTGTCCGGGCCATTTCCCCCCCCCCCTTCAACATCCTTGTCCGGGCCTTAGCTCCGACTAATTTTATTTAACTTTTACATGGTTATTACCCATAGCATGGTTGTGTTACACAAAACAACTAAAACAAATAAAAACAAAACAACAAAACAAAACAACAGTTTAACACCAACTCAAAAGGCCATTGACACATTTTGGATCACATTATTCACATAATGATTGGAATTCAAAACAGTTTCATAAAACCGTTATGCACAGTGGGAGAAAGTGCAGACCAGTGTACAATAAACATAACTTTATATTGACACATTACAGAGATACTGCCCTTTTCTATATCTGTAGCAGTAATAAGAAGTGAACAGTAACGATACCCAAACTGACTAAAGTATACGATCTTCTGAAAAATTAATGTCTCGTAGCGCATCGTATACATGTACATGTACATGTATAGAGATTTCCTTTAGTTATCGAATAGCACTACAGCTTAGTACTTACAACAGACTTATCGCCCTTATTTGTGCACACGACTCTTTGCGATATGTTTTGTTGCCTCCCGACAAGGGACATTAGTATAACAGGACAATGCTACATTTTCTTGTTTATCTAAAGATAAAATTATACGACTAGAGAGAAAAAAAAGTTTCTGTATCTTTATCAACCCCCGAATATAAGGCGTCTACAATTTTGCCAGAGTTGTCTACGGTGGTTTTATTTCGTCCAGGGTTTCGATGAAGAACCAGTGGTGAATTCATTTAAGTATTGTATCCTATGTATTTTATTCTTACGTACCCTTCTCACCCATCAAAGAACACAGATATAAACTTTTGTGTATAGTAAGCTCATTGGGAGACAAAAGTCAGTTATTTCCCTTGAATACTCTCCTGGAACATGTTGGTCCTAATAAATGGCTGCTTGTTTTTTTTATCTCCCCTTCTTTTGAAGGTTGCATTCTGTTTCTCATTCTTTATGATGGATTAAAATTATAAAAATAACTAATTACTCAATGTTTTTCGAGTGAAACAGCGGTGAAGACAAAGGTTTCGAAAAAGAGGGATCAACTTAATATTGATTCTACCTTGACTTTATCTAACAAGGGAGATAATTTCTAATTTAATATCCCTCATTGGCTGCCGAGTTTACATCGAAACATGGCCTCGTTCTGGTAATCGTGCAATTAGTCCAGCCAAGTAGATATTGCAATTTAAAGCCACACTTAAGCTCAAAAACGTGGTAAAATCATGTTATTTAGTGCCTGTGTAAACCATGAATAAAATAATCCATGGAACATGAGTAGTTTACTATGTTAACTTCCATCCAATATTCGTAATATATCAATGTGTTTATTTTTTGTTTTACTGTCACAGTAGTCATGTTTTGTTTACATACATCAGCTGAGAGGGTATATAAGACGCACTTCATACGTGGCTAAATATCACGAACGCGTCTCATGATGCTATTTGAAATCAATTTGTAGTATTCAATGTGTACCACCATGTGTGTGATTTCATACGTATATGTATATATATTTGTAAATGGGCAACCTCCAGTTGAATATGAAGGGGTCTGGTATGTTTCGACAGTGTACAGAATAATGATGTCCTAATAAATATTCAATTTTAAGTTAACAATTTTAAATTGCAGCGTAGGAAACATTTTTAGAGACCAAATGTTGCGATTTACGTATCGTTTGGCTTGCAAAAAAAATCGTTGCAATTTTGAGCTTTATTATACCTTGAAGTAATTTAGATAAATTACTATTTTCATTGCTTTCGTTGTAGCGAAATTTAAATTTTGGCAAACAAACAGTTACCTCTCCCTGAAAACGCTGTTATTCGTGTCATTCCTTTCAATATATATGATGTTTGTCTTATAATCTCGTATATATCACCTTACCTATGGTCAACATGACAACGTTTTCTTATTTTAATGTCCAGTTTACTCATGGAGGGGGCATACGATACCTATTGGCCTTTGTCTGTAGTTAAAATCTTCACTATTTAGAAACAGGAGACCGCTTCGCATGGTTGATGAAAACGTATATATTTCCTTCATATAAGCTTGTTTGTTTTACGTCACTGAATGCAATCTAGCGATAATGGACGTCCCAGGGAGAGGAAAGCGGATGCAGTAAACTCATCTGTAGAACTCTTGTTCTATTACGTGCCCTAGTAATTTATAGCATTATTATATATATATTTTTTTTTTATATATATTTTTATATATATTTTTTTATTTATATATATATTTATATATATATATATTTATATAAATTATAGCATATATATGTATAAGCGACCATAGCTTGTCTCCTCTTTGGTCTTTCTGTGATTTGTGAGTTTAAAACCACTTTGTCGCATGGCCAGTACTGCGAGGAATTTTGCGGTTCTGTATAATAACTATTTCTACATTTGCAAGGATAACATTTGTCTCAAGTGCCAAGTAATGTCTATTTGTCATATTCCACTGGTTCAAGTCGGCTGTACTCTTGATTTATGAATACTTCCGCTTGTCGCCCTAAGGCGTCAAAACCACTTGATGTCTTGTCTACTCGGCTACAGGTAAAATGATCTTTCAGTACACGTGTGACATGCCAGTTTAACGTGCACCTAAAAGATGACATTGTCTTAAGGTGCGTGATTTTCACCTCTGCTTCTCCAATGAATTATACAAGTGTATTCTTGTTGTTATTTCCGTCCTCCGAAAGACCCATCGCCGCACACACATTAATACCGCCATATATATATATAAGCGCTACTCTTTCTAAAGCAACTCGTTCTTCTACAATTCTACAATATATATTCGAAGCCGACTGGATAATTAACTAACCATTGTTTGTTTCATGTGGCCAAGCTAAATGCTATGTGACATGGTGCATTTTCCAATTTCAACCTCCCAGGAACTTTAATTTTCCCTTACACAATTAATTTCAAATTTTCAAACATGGATTTTTTGCACGGGTTATATACCTACGTTTGTCAAACTAGTAAAAGGGAATAATTATCATAATCTTGGTGTTATGAATGAACACAAAAACACAATACTTGCTGTTCATAAGATAAGAAAAGTTGATAACGTTGCCTAGGAGATGGTTACTGAAAAAAGCGAGATGAAAAATCACTTGATGATATTTAGCTGTTGTTGTTTTTTGTTTATTTTGGGGTTTTCGTTACTTACACTGACACAGTTTAGGACGTCTCATGTTAACTTTTCAAGCTTTTCATGGTGGAGGTAGAATCGAGAAACCCTTCAACAAGCCTCACAGGAGATTGTATGGTCCCTGTCAGGAATGAACACACATCCCTATACAGAAGAGTGTATTGTCCACGTTGGTAATGAACACTAATTCTGTCTTACACAGAAGAGTGTATTGTCCGAGTAAGGAATGAGCACACAGTCTCACACAGAAGAGTAAATTGTTCGAATAAGGAGTGATCACACAACCCCAGACAGGATAGTTCGAGTCATGGATGGACACACAGCCCACACGGGTGAATGACAAATTGATTGAATTCAATGACTACTGGACCAAACCGGTTCCTTATTTATTTAGTTGATGAACACATTTATATAGCTGGTTGCGTTGAAAATGTCTTCAAAAATTTGAAGGAGATACACCCAGTGTCTGCTCACTAAATTTAGACGTTATCTAGTTGTGAACACTTTTCTACTGTGTCAGTTGGTTGTGCGGTTTGCTTAATTATTTCCTGTAGATGTAAATGTGGAGATTATAGCTATACTATAAACTCAGTTAATTTTTTCTGAATACGCTGGCAAAGAAATGGAGAGTGTATAATATATTCGTTTAATCAAACATAAAGCTATCTAAAAGAAAAGGGATATACCTGTGAATTAACATTGCCAGTATTTTTATATGTTTTGCACCGTGGCATGTGTGCTGAAAAAAAATTAATGTTGCCAATCTTTTATAAGTCAAGAGTCACTCCGTGCTCCAGAAATAACTCCTTAGTCTGTAGATTGATTTATCGATTCACGAGTATTAGCATTGTAAATATATATTTACTCACATTCATACATGTACAGACATAGACAGCGTGCATGTTATTCTCGCCGACACAGTATTGGTTTTAACTCTTACACCACAAAAGGCAAACTTTAAATAGTAAATAAAACTGGAAATAACAGATCTACTTTGTTTGCACTTCCCAGCCATTCAGTCAAATGTCATCTAAGGCAGGTAACTACAATGGCGAAATAATATTTAAGAAATTTAGAATTCAACAAATGACAACTGCAAACATTATGCATTATTTATCATGTCTGTCAGTATATCACTAGGTCATCAGGAACTAACGAGGATTTGCCCCATGACTAAAACAATTTAACATATAGTATTGGAGGTGCAGGCAAATGGAAACTACAGTTACTCATTTTTAAAATGTAATTACAAATGGGAAAAACTCACTTGAAAAATACACCAGTTGACCTTTAGCCTGCTACGGGCGACCGTGATAGAATTTGCAAAAAGCTTGGATCCAGATTAGACGCCCAGTAACTCGGCGTCTAATCAGGATCCAAGCTGTTTGACACTCGGC
>JAULCC010011570.1:0-15841 GCA_032358795.1 Nuttallia obscurata | reverse complement strand
GGTAAACCACTTATTTAGCACTTGCATGAATCAATTTATGTCATTAAAATATATACGTCAAAGGTAACTGTAATCTATTTAGTCTAAATAGGCCTAAATGTGTAACAACCGGTGTTGGAGTAAGTGGCGATTTGGTAAAAGAGGGGGCCGTAAAAGAGGCATTACCTTAATGATTTTGGTTAAATTGTTGCTTTAGTATAATCTTCGACATCATGAATCAGAATGAAATGTTAACACTGCCTTAATTATCAGAATACAGGTATGTAGCAGGAGTTCCAATTGCATTATTTTTGCTGTCAGCGGAAAAGTGCACAAACTAGGTAATATTAACTAATACTTTTCAAAAGCTCATGTTGGTTAATCTTTATGTGATCTCAAATGTTATCTAAAAGTAAAATCCTTTTTATTCAACAGATTCATCAATGTACATGTATGTTCATTTATTGGCAAAGAAATATTTCCAAAACACAACCTCAAAACAGACATCAAGTGAGGAAGCCTTCCAGCTGGCTTGCGTTAGGTCGGTGGTTCTACCTGGGTGCACTCTGTGCCTAAAATTGTGTACAAAGGTCCCCAGGGGTCTTCCTCCACCTGTAATGAGCTGGACGTGGCAGAATGACTAAAATACTGTTAAAGTGATGTTAAATTCCAAAACAAAACAAAAACAACAAAAAATCAAAACAATCAAATACTTTCTTATAGAATCTCTTGTTGACAGGCAAGAGTAATCCCATTTGGGATTCGTTTCCTGAGATGTATAGTCTGAAGCAATGAATGAAACTTTTCAAACTTTCAGGAAGCTGTTCCCTAAGCATCATTTGACTATAATTATTTCTCATTATATCAATTTTAAGCATAAGCAGTATTACTGATGATATTATAGCAAATATCATCAGCAAGTTGAAAGAATTGCCTGAGATATCTTCCATGAAAAACAAATATCAGCAAACAAATGTTAAGAAACATCAGAGATGTAGAATACAGAGATAAGCAACTTACAAGTAGTAAGTATAAGTATAGTCTCCTATCAGTCAAAAAAGAATCACCCATACACCTATTGTTTTCCTAAATTTGCCTTTTCTAAAGCAAATAAAACTCTGAAGATATCAATTCCATGTATTTAATTTTTACCTTTCCTGAAAGTTAAAATTATGAACTATTGTTTATAGAGGATTTTTTAATGCGTTTGCTAAATATTGTTTGTAGAATATACCTAGTAACACTATTTTCTCTGAATTCACAGGTTTATCCAAAATTGAGATGGACCTATTACTTTTATGGTTACAAAATATGGAATTTTATAGAACATTCTATAATTTCTTTTCCTTACTGCACTAAGATTTAAATGTTTGAGCTTTTAAAAAAAATTTTTTATAGGGTAAGGATTAACAATGGCTGACTTTTAGTTGCTACAAAATGTAACATGCAAATGCATGGGTGATATTTTGAGAGTTTGCATACTTGCTTATCTCTGTATTCTTTGTCTTTGGAAACATATAGCTAAACATCCATCTAAATTGAGTTCAACTTAACTGCTTTATGTACTTTGACTCAAATAAGGGTAACTCAATTACAAGTAAAAAACTAAAATGTGCCCTTTTTGATGACTTTTCATGCAGAAAAGTGCCCTTTTTCAAAGAGCACCCTGCCTCTTTTCATTCCTTGGGGAAACACTAAGTGATATAGAAGAGCAATGAGTTATGGATTTACTTTCAGGCAAACATGAACAGGAATCGAGCTGGTGGTTTTAGACCTCAGATGAACACAGGCAGAGGGTTACTTGGAGAGGGACCTGGAATGGGAGGTCAAGGTCAGATGGAACCAATGTCTCTAGGAATGAAACGAATGACAGGAGGTAAATAAGATTTGCTTTTAGGGAAGTCTTTTCCTGGATCTATTTGTAAGTTAAGTTCTTAAAAAGGACATATAGGTGATGGGACAGTATATCCAAGTATTTATGAATTTGATGGACTTTCTTTACTGTTATTCCAACTATCTTATAGATTTATGTCCTGTCTAATACCTTCATTTGTAGGTGATGTTGGGTGGAACTCAGGCAATGACTTGCAAGGCGGGAACAGAATGCTTGGACCCAGCATGGGTGCGCAAAAAATGGGAAGACCAGGAGGAGGTAGGAAACCATAGCAAAAGTTCTTTCAGAGGATTTGGTAGAAGAATTCTGCATTTTCTTGATCTTATCTGTGGTTGATAATCTTAAAATTCTTTAGATTAATACGCATAATTAGAATTATTTAAAAATTACATACTACAGTTACTATGTGTATAAAGTTAAAGTTAGTTGATCAATATCATCTAGTCTAGTCATTATTGTTCAAGGGGTAAATTTTAACTTCTTTGCTCACTCATATAGATAGTTTAGGTCTAAGCAGTTCGGCTTTAAATTTTGCTATTTACTTGAAATTTTGAATAAAAGTCAACTACATGGTGTTTGATTTAGCAGATTTTTATTTACACCCTTGCACGGTGTAAATATTTACCTTATATTTAATAACAGACAATGTTTGCGGGTATAAGTTCATACAATTTCGGATTGTTTGTCAACTAGGTTTTCTACTGTAAGAAATATGGTCGGTGGACAAAAGGCGGCTGGCAGGCTACCATCAACTTTTCTTGTCAGGCTCATAACTGCGTCATACATAGAGATTACTTAATATATAACATAGCAGATGGTACGGCCGTAGGGATGTCTTGATAGCGCAGTGGTAACACATTCGCTTCTCACCAATGCAACCTTGGTTTGATTCTCGGCCGGGGCTAGTATGTGAGAGGGTTCTGTAGTGGTCTCCTGTCCGGACACATATGTTTTCCCCGGGTACTCTGGTTTCCTAGTACAATATAAACACCACAAAAATGCCTCCAGCCAGGCCAACGAGACTGATAAGAACTTGATTAGCAATCATTGTTAAATAATTATGGTTTAAACTTTAAACTAACATGGCACAGATCTGTATCATATCAAGACTGTGTCATACATCAATTTTCCTTTGGTAGTTTCAAGGTTGTGGTTACTAAAAACATTTTCTTGTCTGGCCTTTAACTGTGGCATACATTGAGTCATCTTCGTACACTTTTCCACAAATATGCATCATATCAAGATGATACCATTGTAAGTCTGTATCTTTCAGGTCAATGTCACAATTACCAAAAATACATTGCTTTGATTATCCTATAAATTTGTCATACATTGATATATATCCTATTATAAATTGGCACAAATATGCGTCATATCAGGATAACTTGTCCCATACCAATTTTATATTTGTATTTGAAGGTCAAGAACACATTTACTGGAAATTCATTTTTCTTGTCTAGTCTTTAATTGTCATACATTGAGATATCTTAATAAATCTTGGTACAAATATGCAACATATCAAGACAATGTGTTGCTCACCAATTTTATCAGTATTTTGAAGGTCAAAGTCACAGTTACTGGTAATTGTTTCAGCATACAACTTTGTGGAACATAGTCATTAGTATTAACTTCATATAATTTGACAAAATATCAAAGACATAGAATACAGAGATAAGCAGCTATTCAGATTCTCAAAATATTACGCATGCACTTGCATGTTTCATTTTGTAGCAAATAAATGTCTGCTACTGTTAATCCTACCCATACGAAAAATACATTTTCTGAAAGTTCAAACATTGAACTATTTCAACTAGTAAAAATAATTATAGTTTTTTCCTTAGAATTTCATATTTTGTAACCATAAATGTAACAGGTCTATCTGAATTTCGGATAAACCAGTAAAACCAGAGAAAACAGTGTAACTAGGTATTTACTACAAACAATATTTAGCAAATGCATTAAAACATCCTTTTGAAAAAAACTTAAAGCAATAGTTTAAGTTTTGAACTTTCATGAAAGGTAAATATTGTATATATTGAATTGATACCTTAGGAGTTTTATTTGCTACAGAAATGCCAATTTTAGAAAAACACCTGGTGCATGGGTGTTATTTTGACTGATAAGAGACTCTGTGTACTAATTGTGTGTAAGTTGTTTATCTCTGTATTCTTCATCTCTGCAAATATGCACCAAACCCAGATGATATATTGCACATCAAATTTACATGATACATTTTTTTTCTGGTCCATAACTGTGTCATACATAGAGATATCTAGGATTGCTCAAATACAGGTTAGTTTCATAAAAGTCTGACGTTAGGGAAGCTTAAAGTATTACTGCATAAAACTGGTGGCTACAAACAGAGGTTCGACTTAATTGATCTGAACTGATAAATTACTTATAAAATTTTAACATAAATATTTTGTTGAAAATTAAAAAATGCCTTTGAATGGATGACCTTATAATCAATCATGATGTTCACTGTTATTCAAATGACTACTAATGCTGAATGAACAAAATATCCCTGATGTGTGTTAATATATCAACTTCTGTCTTGAAAACCTGGTTTTGTGGAATTTCCATGGATCTTGTTTTTTAAATGATGGGTATTAAATTGCTTGAAATGAAGTAGTAGATATTCAAGACAATTGCCTTTTTTGTGCACGAAGAATAATGCACCTTCCAAATACCTTGAAAGTCAGCTAATATTTTCATACATTAACTTGCATTTTGAAACTTTAGGAGTTTTATATATGAGCTCTGGCTTGGAATTCACCAACCTGTTCTTAAACTTGAAACTCATGAATAATCTCTAACCCTGTAGTCTCGACGCCCAGCACCTACCATTCTGGAAAAAGCCGAAAGCCAACAGTGTTAGAGATTATTCTTGAGTTTCAAGTCTGCTAAGAACAGGTCGGTGAATTCCAAGCCCTGTGTTATACACAGAACTTTTGATACTGAAATTCTCAAGAGTTTGACTCTGATATTAGATTGCCATTTACACTCAACAGCAGAACAAAAACTATTGCAATTTAACATAAATTTAAGAGTTTAATAGTTCCATCAGCTGACTTGTGAATGACATACATAAATTACCTTCAGGTCTCCTGGGAAATGTTCCACCATCAGATATAGATATGAGGCTCACACAACAACCAAGGAGTCTGCTTGATCAAATGGACGCAGGAAGTGGCCCCAGGGATAGACAAGATTTCCGACCAGGTGCAGATCGTTTGCTCAATGAAAGAAGAGGGATTCTGGGTGACAGAGATTTGAGGGGACATTCTTTTGAGGAGGCCAGTGCTCGCAGGGGGTTTCTGGATGAGCCAGTTGTGCGAAGGGGGGTAATAGAAGAGCAGATAGAGCAAAGGAGGCCAATGGAACAACCCAGAAGTATGCAAGATCAGCGAAAAAGAGAGCGTGGGTTTGACCAAAATACTAATAGAGGTAACCAGGGTAAGAGGATTGGTGGTCTTATGGAACATCCAGTACAGAGGGGAATTATGGATAGCCAGTTATCCCCAAGGGGATTTTATGATGGGGACCAATCACAAAGAGGCATTTTTGAAGACCCAGCACATAGGGGAATTCTAGATGAGCCAGTGCAACGGGGAATTTTGGATGAACCACACATGGCCAGAGGGTTTAGGGAAGAGCAAAATTTTAAAAGAGGAATTCTTAATGAACCAAACTTAAGAGGGGGTCTAATGGATGAGCAGCCGATGCATCAAATGCAAAGGGGATATATGGAGGACTCTGACATGAGAAGAGGGTTTATGGATGAACTTCCTGGGCGACGAGGGGTTCTAAAGGAACAGTCTATTCAAGGAACTGACTTAGATGACCAGGCAATGCGGAGAGGTATTTTAGATACACCAGGGAGGATGGGGGCTTTGTTTGAGAGGCATGATAGGCAGTCAGAGTTGATGGAAAAGGCAGAAGTCCAGATGAGGATGAT
The DNA here is from genome assembly GCA_032358795.1 of Nuttallia obscurata. Lineage (NCBI taxonomy): Eukaryota > Metazoa > Mollusca > Bivalvia > Cardiida > Psammobiidae > Nuttallia > Nuttallia obscurata. The sequence continues at coordinate 10,010 of JAULCC010011570.1, read as the reverse complement.
TCAAGAGGAGAGACAGAAGGAAGAAATGATGAAGCGAGAGATTATGGAACTAGAGAGATTGCAAAAGCAGGAGCAACAGCAGCTGATGTTCCAAGCACAGCTTCAACAGCAACAGCAAAAACAGGCGAGAATGGCAAATGATGGACTCTTAGGAAGTGGACCGATGCAGATAGCTGGACGTGCTGGTGGACGACCCATAGGAGACATACCGTCAATATTTGATGTGCCAACAGTGCAGACAGCCAGGACTGGACTTGGGAAGAGACCAGCAGGGCCAATGGGATCAAGACAGCAAGGGGATAGTAAGAGGCCCAGACAGGGGGTAAGTGATTGTACAGAGATAGCATGCTTTTACCTATGATATTGTTTAAGTTAGTAGCAGACCTCCGTCTTGGTCTGGTTTAGATTCCAGAATCTGAGCCCTGGTGTCTTTGTGTTTATTGATAATCCCTGTATAAAGCCATAAAACCTGGACAATACTATATCTACGAATAACTGGCCTGCAACTTACGAATGTTATTGGCCACATTAGAAGTCTTACCCATCTACATCCATTGATATGCAGGTGTACAGTTGTCATAACGTGGTACACACCAGTTTACAATTGCTGGTTTGTTCTTCTGTCTATCAGTAATTGTTGAACATCCACAGAATAGGGTAAGTACCCAAGCATCCTTCAAACATTTAAAGAGTGCGATGAAAGAAAATATTAAGAAATAGCGAATAGGAAAGTATAACCCCATGCTTTTCTCTCCTTTGTTTTCAGGGATGACCACTTCTTTGCTATTTTGCCAGAAGATTTTCTGTAAAGGTAGCTAAAAAAAAAGAAAATTGTGTTCACATGGAAAAAACTCAACTCGCCATTTGTTAAACTTTTATTTTTGATTTGTTTTCAATAATTGAATTTTCTCCTTGTTATAACATATCTTTTAAAGTTAGTGTTTTTTTTTTTTTAACTTTAGAAAATTATATAGCATTAAAATGTTTAAAAATTGTCAGTATGATATAGTATACAGATCTATGTACGGAACAGAACACTTGCCAGAAATATTTTGCTTTAATTTCACACGTAAGAGTTTAATGATTTTAGCAAGCGCACTGTATCCACTATTTGTGACAAATGCTGTAGCGTTTGTCAAAGGAAATCTCATAATTAGATACATATAAATAGATTGTAGCATTTTAAGAGAAATTTCATGATCAGATATAAAATTTCATAAGATCTAAATAGATGGATTATGTTTGTCAATTGAAATCTCATAATAAAAATCTCAGACATAAATTGATCAAAACATTTCAATTTGCTGTTATAAAAAGAAATCTCATAAATCAGATATATTTTCAGATTGGAGAGAATGAGTTGGTAAAAATGTAATACATTATGTTTTTTAGAATTGAAAACAGGTGGTGAAGAAGAGGTTCAATTATAGTAGCAAATACAGTAAAGAAATTGATTAAATGGTTTATACAGAAAATGAAACTAAAAAAGTTATTCTGACTTCTTTCAATTAACTTTTGTCTGTGACTTCCTATAGGAGACCTGGGCATAACGGTACTTTGTTTTCGCTTTTTCCTCTCTAAGTCATCGAACAGATTGTATTGTACCACAGATATTTTTTAACCCTTGATTCAGTCCATTGTTCAGTCAGAAAAATGTCTAATTTTGGTAATTTTCTCTTTTGAAGTGTTTTTGAGGTAATTTACACCTTCTATGCTACTTAACTAATGTCATTAACATAGATAAGTATACTTGCAGACCTAGGATTCTTTCAGTTGAATTTGTCTCACCTTTCTTTATCCATAAGACTATAAAAGGTTTATTATACATGTGATTTTAATAATCGTGAATGAACATGGACTGCATAGTGGCCAGGCGGCATAGACGGCTCTACACCAGTTGCCAAACCTTGGCAGTTGTAAGCTTCATCAGTTATTTCATATCCCCCTTTCACAGTGTAAATGACACAGTTTTGGAGTCTGTTCTACTCTTATACTTGAATTCTATTCCTAGTGCTTGGAAGTATTGTATTGAAATCTTGAACATGCATCAATATCAAATCGACAGCCAATGATCAATAATGCATTGATATTGTCATATCAGCATTAACCCAGTGACAGTTTTATATGTTCACAGGATCCCTTCCTTGTCATCTTTTTTTTTTCAAATACCATATGATATAGTCAACTACTGCGATGGTGAGCAATCTGTATAAATTTCAGGATGTTACAGACTGTAGATCTCCTGTTCATAACATTGGACTTGGACCCATGCCTGACATGTTGAATTGGCTTTATTTGTTTCAGAATGTTGTTGGATCCATATGTTTTCTTCAGATTTAACTAGGACTTTGGCACAAGACTTTTTTCAATTAAATGAAAGAGGGCGATATTCAGTCACCAATGATTTCAAACTAGTGCTTTATCCAGCATATAATGTGGTTATGTTTAAGATTTTGTAATTCCTCTTTGCTTGCCTATTTTAAACCTAAGTATTTTTCTGGTGAAAGACAGCATATTTCTACTGTAGGAGGCTCTACCTCTTAAATGAAACTGTGATTTGAACTTCTATTTAAATTTCAATAAACCTGAAGTCAATTTAACTAAAACCACGAGTATACAGTGCTGTCCTGATTTCACCTTGTTGATGTTTTTTGTACCTTTTGTGGTTCCCCCGATGTTAAGTTCTATTTTTAGAGGGTCATGTGACATGTCTCAGGTTACTTGTACTTTCCATTTTTTTCCCAGCTGATTATTAGAAATGCATCACTTTCACTATATATGCTTATCCATGAAATGGCTATATAACTTGGTCAGGTGATATCAGTTAAATGTTCTAGCTGTTGGTGGTTCAAAGTGGCTCTAGGCAGTTTTACTTTTAATAAACCTTTTTCTCACTGTTTGAAAGAATACATTTGTGTACAAATGTTTACCTAGTTGTCTCAGTTTTTTTTTTTCTGATACATAATAATATTTGCGCTCCTTATATTTTATTTCTTGTTGTTAGTTTACCATTTAGTATTTATTTTTTAGGTTACAGGCAATGTTCAATAATGGCAACACTATGGTGCCATTGTCCCTCCAAACCTGTAACCAGTCTCTTCCGCTGAATGCCCAGGGCTGTGCTTTACTTTTAACCTTTTCTCAGTGTTTGAATTAATACTTTTGAATACAAATGTTTACCCTGTAGTCTTAGGGTTTTTTGAATACATAATAATATGCACTCCTTATGAAAATGTAAAAAAATGGACTCAACTTTTACTGACTGCCAGATTCTGCAAACTTGATCCCCTCAGTCCTAAATTGACCACTTTTGAAGGAAAGAACTGGACATTCAGAGAAAGCTTTACAGAAACAGAAAGAGTTTTAAGCTCACCTGATCACTATAGCTTAGTCTTATAAAGACTAATAAAGTCAGTTGTTTATTATCCTTTCCTCACTCCAGGCTAAAGTCTTCATATTCTTTATACAATATTTATTAGGTTACTGAAAGGCCATGACATCCAGTCCTTACCCAGAGCTATTTTTTTATTTTGTTAATGTCACTTTATGTAATCTAGGGCTAATGGATGTCCCAGAGAGAGGGAAGTAGGTCCCAGAGAGAGGGAAGTAGGTACAGAAAACTTTTCTGTATGACTGTCTTTGGATTTTACGTGTGCCATGTATTCTTACACTGGGGATTAAACTCAGGCCAGTCTTTTTATCCTGACACAGGTGAACCAGTCCCAATGCTTATAATTACCCCCAAAACCTGAGCACAAAGGAGGCATTACTACTTTAAATGACCTCACATAACTTAGCAGATTTCCACATTGGCTGGGCTGTTATAATAGTTTCAATGACACTAGTTGCATAATATCCTGTCTTTCTGCTGATTCAGCAACTCTTACTGCTTCTTTGTACATGACCAACCAGTTCAAGTCTGACAATTCTAGGACTATACACAGGAATGTCCATAAACAGCTAGAGGTTTTGAAATCGTTATAAAAAAAATTTCTTCTTTGATTACAGGATGGAAATCCTTTTCTTGTTCCAGAACCAGAATGTCAGGATTGAAAGATATTTGTAGTATGTTGACCAGAAATACAGCAAAAAGAAGATACTGCTTTCTTGTTTATTTGTATACCAGTGAAGTGGCCAGTTCTACCAGTTTTGAGAACAGAACTCTACATCTTCCTGTGACATACTTTGATTTGATTTTTTCCATTTCAGCCAATACTGATTCACCTGTTGTCTGATGATAGTTTCATCATTACAATATATGACCTGTTGTCTAATGATAATTCCATCATTACAATATATGATCTGTAAACATATTCTGTGACTGTTCTTAGCTCATTTTGCTCAAGAGGTTTTTGTAACAAAAATTATATTCTGTTTGGATACCATGGTAGCTGATGTTAGTGTTTGGCCAAATGACACTTCTGCCAGAAATCACCTTTGACACATAAGACATCTTTGACTCATGGGCCGGTTTTATTAACCCTATTACATATCTCTTACAGTTATTGCGCTTGTGACTAAAGTGTTTGTCTGGTCTATTTCAGCTTTACTTACAATAAGGTAGCTGTCCCTTTATAATAGCCTGACAGAATGCCTGGAATCTATCCAGCCCGTCTCCAGCCAGATACAGCTTACCTGACCAAGTTATTCCACTATGTTTACAGGCTTATTATGTTACATATTTATTTGACCTTTGTTAGCTTGTTAGGCTTCCTTGGCCGAGCAATTGTGATTAATATAATTGCAATCTCTCAGCTCCATGTTGGGAAACCTTTCGGCTAGCTTGTAATAGGGTCGGTGGCTCTATCATGGTGCTCTCTGTGTCTGAAATAATTTACAGAGGTCTCCAACAAGCCAGGGTCTCCCTTCACCTGCAATGAGCTTGAGGTTGCAATTTGACTGACTAATTCTGTCAAAGCCATGTTAGAATTTCAAACACATAAAACGAGTTGGCTGCCTTACCGTGTACAGTCTCTTGGATAACATATAATCCCTTCTTGTCTCATGTAAACACATTTGAACCATGGTTGCTTTGCAGCCAACTGAAAGATTGATTTATACTTCAAATGACAAATGTCCCTCCTGAGCCCAGAAAGCAGCCACCAGCATTTCAGAGTAGGACTGGTATCCACCTATCCTGGTGTACGAGTCGGTCTGGTTTGGACGAGGCAGCCAACCGTTTAATGTCATTTTTTCTGACCCTTTCATACTGTATTCAGCTTTTGTTAGCCCTTTAAGGGGTTATAGTTTACCACTGGGTGAAATGTCTGCCCTCTTGAATTTCCGTGTTACACCTTTGACCCGTTAGTAAGTTACTAACGTGCCTGGCTCTGCTCTTTGTTACATATCTGACCCACCAGAGGGAAAAAGTTTTCCTCTTTTACCCATAAATAAAATGTCTGCCCCTTAGAGACTCCTTGTTACACATTTGTTTCATGAGTAAAATTTCTATTACGGAGGCCCTTATATTTGTCCATCAATAAGATGTCTCGTCACATTTGATCCACAAGTAAAATGTCTAACCTTGTCAAAGTTTTACCAATAAGTAAAACATGTCTCCTAGGAACTCCTTGCTATGCATATGATCCATGAGAAAAATGTCTCACCTTTAGGAGACAGTATTGCACATTTGACCCATGAGTAATGTGTATGCCCTGAAGGAGCTCCTCGTTACTCATTTGACCCATGAGTAATATGTATGCTCCGTAGGGGCTCCTTTTTATACATTTAGCCTATGAGTAATATGTATGCTCCATAGGAGCTCCTTTTTACACATTTGACCCATGAGTAATATGTATGCTTGGTAGGAGCTCCTTTTTACACATTTGATCCATGAGTAAAAGACTGTCACCTAGGAGCCCCATGTTACAAATTTGGCTGATGCGTAGTGTGTCTTCTCGTTCCTCAGCCTTGTTCAACATATTTGACCCGCAGATAAAGTATCTGGCCCCTTTACCAGCCTCTTGTGTGTCTGTCCTTTACAGCCTCGTTTAACATTATAAATAATGGGTAATACCTCTGCCCCATTTGCAGCCTCCTGACAACAGAGACAGACCCAATCGAAACCAGCCGAGACGTGATGGAAATGATCGAAGAAGTCGTGGTGGGCGAGACCGGAAGCCTAGGTCCAATCAGAATTCTGCGTCTAAGACCAGAGATAAAAAAGATTCAGGTACTTCCTTGAAAACATGGACAACCCCAGTGTTTCCTTATGGATTTTATATTTTCTTTCTCTAGCTAACGCACAAAATATGTTACCTCTGTCTTTGCCATTTTTCTATTTTTGTCTGTCCAGACAACTCGTTACTGAAATGCGCTTTGATAAGAACATTTAGTGCAAGGGTTCATTGTTTTGACAGGTTATATGTACAGACCTATAACTCCAACCACCATTGTCTAAGCCTAACTTTTGCCACACACTTTTGCCGCATGTGCTAAAGAGGCAGGTGTAAATGAACATTCATCGTCTTGTCAGTTACATTAAGCTTGACTGACACACAAATCTATTCTATAATTTTCTGTTGCTCATTAAAGACTCCTATACTTTATTCTGCAAGCATAGAATGACATTTTTCATTTTCCCCAATAGTCTTCTCTATATTTAGTCTGTTTTATATCATCAGAAAATATTTCAATTTTGAAGTAAATGACCAGAACCAACTTGTGAAAACTGTTGACCCCATACAGTTTGTAATAATGGATTGTTACATTTGTGTATTTAAAGGAGCCATGTGTTTGGAATGTTCCAGGCAAAAGGGCCTGTGATCAAGGGTGGATGGGCATGTAACTGACATTAACTGTCTTAAACTGATACAATTTTCATTTAGTATGAAATGTAAACAAAGCATTAGGTAGAAAGGATTCATTCATTTTATTACGAAAGACTTAGAAGCTGGAATACCTGAGGCATTGTTGTTTTTTTTTATCACAAGGCTGATTATAGCTTATTAATTAGAATTTATTGTTTGCCTTAATTTCTTTCCTTTTAACTATGGTGTGTCTTTTATGGCTGGGGGTACTTAAATCATGTAGGGGCCTGATGAGGATCCAAACTGTTTGCAAAGGTCATCAACAGTCTTCAAAACTGATCTATAGTGTTGAGAGAGTTAGTAGAAAATTCAGTGGCGAAATCTGTCATTTTTCAAATTCAGTGTGACAAACCACTACAGGATAGGTTGAAATTGTCTGATGCAATTGAAATGAAAATATTTTTATTAAAGTTTATAGCTACATGGGTAACTTTTATTCTACAATTGATTGGGGGTCTATTCAGTCCCATTGACCTGGAACAGTCCAAACAATGACCTCCAATGTACAACCTTTATCCGTCAAACAAGTGAAATATGCTCCATCACTGCTTGTGAGAACTCCCATTGCACCCATTTTCCCACTGAGATATTAGGGTATTTTCTCTTCAATGCAAGTTTTGCCTCATCATCGTTTGTGCTGTTTAGAAGGCATCTTTTCCTTTTTAGCACTGTGATGGGATGGTTCTCCTCGTAAACATGACATTTTTTGTGCCTTTCATGTACGAGCACCTTTAAATATATAAATTTATGTGATTTGTCTACATTCTTATCTTGTATTATCACATACCCGCTATTGTAATTTAAAAAAAGGATAGAATCATTGGTTAACTAAATTTTAGCTTTTTTATAGTGTAGATTGATACTGCTTTTAGGGAAGAAAACCTGCAAAGAAGTCATGAAAAATAAATTTGCTCAAAATTTGAGGTTAATTTGCTCTGTCTGGTTACAATTTTCAAAAAGAATTACAAAGCAAAATACCTTATTTTCTAGATTTATGTTTACTAAATTCCTTAATTGATTAACTAGTTAATAGCTTTGAAATTTAATCTCTACTCAGTCTAGAAGGATAGTGACATTTAGCCATGAAACTCCTGCAGTGACCTTAAGATCAATGTATTTGAAGCCATTTGAAATATCTCGATATTCAACTTGATAATTCCATTGTGATTTTCATTTCTTACCTCTTTTAATTGCTAATAATTAGAAGTCTTGTCTACATATGATATCCAAGTGGTGACAGAAGTGGGCTGTTACATTTCAAATGCCATAGCCAACGTCAGTTTTGTTTTTGTGTTTTTCTCATTTGAAAATACAGTCACAAAAATGGAGCAGGGGCTTTATTGCTCAGTGGCTACTTGAAATCACACGATCATTAACTGCTGTGGGGAAGTGGGAACCATTTGGCCATACAATCTTTCATGTGAGGAAAGCTATCCAGCCAACTTGTTCAGTTGTTCTTATCCAGGGACACTAAATATCTGGTTTCTCCACCATGAGAAGCTGGAAAAGTCCAATATGACCCAAACCATATTGGTTAGCATTTAGACCCCTCAAAAAAACAGTCAAATGGTCATCTTGTCTTGATGTTCCAACACTGCAGACTCAGATCATATGGTGCCCAATTGTTTGCAATACTGATTGAGAGAAGGCAATACTTCTCTAAACTTGCATTGTACAAATTGAAAGATGAAAAATTCTAGAGCAGCAGAAGGTATTTACTTCAAGAAGATAAGAACCCTCAAAAAGTCTTAAACCACTGGTGTGTTATAACAAACTGCTTGAATGACCTTTTTCTGAATTATAGTAATGTGGCCAGCCCTTATAAGGCCCCATGGTGTGATGTTGATTAAATGATGTCAAATACCCCAGGACAACAACAGGCAGTACAGCATGTCAAAATGCCTCAGTCCAATTCCTTTTAGCAGGACTCTGTAAACACTAAACCTACAAATCCACATGGAAAGTTAGAAAATGTTCACCATGTGCCAAACAAAGGTTCTGATTTGTCATGGTTTGTGATAAGATTTTCATTTTGTTTTTCCAGTGTATCTATATTTGCCCTTGCATTAAACTTGACCATGTATATATTAAACAACTTTGATATTTTTATCTTCAAAAGCAATTTCTCGGGCTCCAATAATTGTCCTTATTATGTGACCATGGTCCCGGATGTTTTGTTTACCCACAGGCCTTTATTGTTATCCAGATAAAAGCACTGGCTAGAGAAAATACATACTGCGAATCCAAATGCTGATCCACATTTCTGTTTCATGGTAACCCAGAAAATACTGAACCTTTTGGTGCTTAGCTTTTTTTATTTGGCAAGCCATGTCCTAAGGGTCATTTGGATAATGTAGAACTACTTACCTGTCTTCCATGTTGTATCTTTCTGCCTACACACAAAAAAGTAGTTCCATGAAGTTCCTACACCACCAAGATTTTACTTCATAGGAAACCCATTAGCCAAAATTATTGTAGTGATAAAACCTTCATCCCTCATTATCAAATTGTCTTTTCGCACATTGACACCTTTGGAATGTCAAGTTTGTAACAGGCAAGTTACATATGTTCTGTGGTCTCACATTGATTTAAAACATTTTGTTTTTTAACCCTTTGTTTACCCATGTTCAGTGCCAATGTGTTTTTTATTGCACCGCAAAAATGATGCTGTTGTTATGCTTTTACAACAACTTTGTTGAATAATCTGTTTTAAAATTGGGATGCGGATGGCTGCTTTACACCTGATAGCCAGTGATCTGATTGGCTACTCATATGTACTGTACTATGTGATTGGCTTGTCCTACAATGTGTCCCCCAAAAAAAGCAATTGGCTTCTGTTCATCTTGAAAGAAGGAACTTGCTACTTTCAGCTGCGTTAATGGTAAGTATTTACAGCAAACAATGAGGACGGGGCGAAGGAAATTGACATCCATTATACTTAACAAGATTTACTACTGATTGGCTGACATGGTCTGAAATAAACTTTCTCTCTTTTAGTGATACATTATTTTCTCTCAGTATTAATAAATATATCTTAAGCAGAAAATAAAGTTTAATATAAAGTTAAAAGAATTTGAGAAAGTTTATAAACCAATAATCTTTATCCTGTGGAGCCCTTTCAGGTTTTTTTTTTCTCTTCTCTTCAATTATGATGGCTATCTCTGCAAAACAGCATCAACATGTTTGAATGAGTTTCAGTCA
>JAULCC010011349.1:0-15844 GCA_032358795.1 Nuttallia obscurata | reverse complement strand
TGGAGTGATATAACAAGTATTCTATGTTTCGATATATCACTCGTTATATATCAAGACCTAATGTGTTCATATAATATACGTGACGTACATTGATAGACAGTGACGTACATTGAGAAACAGTGACGTCATAAGCACTGGCTTATTCCCAGAGTTGGAATTGGAAGTAAATTTCTCATTTAAATAAATTGATCCATGTATAGTTATCAAGTCAGTTAAATCTTAATCAAGAAAGCCAATTATACGTTTGGTTCAAATGAAAAAAATGAAATTGTATTAGAACTGCATTTTCTTGTTCACTGACCAAATTACACAATGTTTATATCAGAGCACTAAAGTGCTTATTGTTTTCAAATAATCGTTTGTCTGCTTAAATACGTGTTTCTAGAGTAATGTGATAAACAGAATCTTACATTCGTGGTCATGGTATATTGAAAAGAAAATCATGTTCTACAGTTTCTGACAAATCGTTTTACATTTTTAATATACCATGACCACTCTTGTGAGATCTTCTGTTTATATATTAATCATTTGTTATGCTATTTTTAACTAACAAATGGAATCCTCGCATTTCACAATAAAGAAAACCAATTCTGATAATAAATTTCATTGGCCAAATAAATTATCACGTTTGCTTGTTACTAATAACGTTTATTTGGTTAAATATGCACAGAATTGCACCTCTTAATGGCCATACAATGTAAGTGTTCTTAAATCTGGAATGTCAACGTGAACATCATAGCTTCAGCCGAACTGTATATTCAACTTTCGTTCTAAACAGCCTAATTTGTAGCTGCTAAATGTGTACCGGGTCACATTTAGATTTGCATAATATTATGCTGATGTATCGTAACGAATTCACTTAATCCTACTTTGGCATGTAAAAGAAACACAACGTCATAAGTTATGCTGTGGTGATGTCATTATTTTAAGCGTCATCTATTTATATGTGAGTTGCTATGTAACGTCACTATCGGCTGATTTCTTATCGGTCAGTGCGTCGTCTTTATATATATGTGTGTTTATTTTTGTGTTATATGCTTGAATTACTGATGGAGTAAAGTTGTGAAAACAAACCAAAACACTTCGGAAGAGAAAATCTTTGTTGTTGAAAGTGTACATTAGTAGACGGTCGTTTGGAAGGAAGCAGAGGAAAAGATGCCGGTCAAGGTCTACTTCAGAGAAAAAGGAAGTAACTCAAGGAAAAGATGCCGCTGAAAGAAAAAGAAGCCACTGAAAGAAAAGAAGCCGCTGAAAGTTGTTGTTGAAAGTCTATATTAGTAGACGGTCGTTTGGAAGGAAGCAGAGGTAAAGATGCCGGTCAAGGTCTACTTCAGAGAAAAAGGAAGTAACTCAAGGAAAAGATGCTGCTGAAAGAAAAAGAAGCAACTGAAAGAAAAAGAAGCCGCTGAAAAAAAGAAGCCACTGAAAGAAAAGAAGCCACTGAAAGAAAAAGAAGCCGCTGAAAGAAAAAGAAGCCGCTGAAAGAAACAGAAGCCGCTGAAAGAAAAGAAGCCGCTGAAAGAAAAAGAAGCCGTTGAACGAAAATGGAGCTACTGAAAGAAAAAGAAGCCGTTCAAGGAAAAGAAGCCGCTCAAGAAAAAAGAAACCGCTGAAAGAAATGAAGCCGCTGAAAGAAAAAGAAGCCGCTCAAGGAAAGAGAAGCCGCTCCAGAAAAGAAAAGCCGCTCAAGAAAAAAGTCTGCTTCATAGGAAAAGAGAATCCGTTCAAGGAAAGAGGTCTACTTCAGAGTAGAGAGAAATCGTTCAAAGAAAAAGGTGTGCTTATTAATAAAAAAAAGTTCGTTACTGGTCATCAATTTGTCACAAGACACTTGATAAAAGACCCACCTTTGACAGTCTCCCTTCTTCGACGATGAGAGGTATTCTCTGCCTCCACGAGTTGCCTCCCCATGCCATTACATTACATCATAACCCAGCGCATGGTCTGCCGAACGGTAACTTTTGCATGGCGTTTTCCGCGACATTTTCATACCTTGTTATGCCCGTCACATTTATCGAGACACAATCGTGACCCATCAGTAAATGAAACACCCTGCCATTGTCTCTGTGTCAATCTTTGATGTGGGATACACCAAATTTTACGCGGTTTTGTTTGATGACGTTGTGGCGTCAAAATATAACCTCAGTAACCATAACGGGCACGCAAATCAACTGCCCTCAAGCACAGGCGTACTGTTGGTGCACTGATCCGATTATTACGGACCCCTGGTGAGACTAATGATTTGTTATTAAAGTTCCGTACATATCGACTTAGATCGAAAAAAGACATCTTGCAATTGCAACCCGTGACTCAAACTGAGTTCATCGTATTAGAATTTTTTTTACAACAGTATCTATACTTTTGGGTCAAAACATCGTCGTGTTATGCTTTTAACACAGTATTATGCGATTTGTAAAATAAAAAGGTCAAAATCATGACCTTTTTAGTGATGCCGAATACATATTATTTGATACAGAATAAAACACGAGTATTTAAAGTTTATTTTTTCGTGATTTTGTTAAAATATCATATGGAATTGTGATCTTTTTGTGTTGAATTAAGATCAAAATAATTTATTTACTGTTTGAATATGTCTATATAAGTATCACGAATGATATATCCTACTTAACTGGAAGAACGATTGATTTTGATTTCAAATCAACGTGATTTTTATACACATGGATAGATAGAGATATATTCTTTCTTTCCTCCAGCAGGAGAGTTCACGGTACATATAAATCATATAATATGAAAATATTTACAGAAATAAATATATAAACACACGCGCTCACTCTCTGTTGTGCACACACACACACAATCACACACACACACGCGCGTGTAACACGTGTATGAAAGCGTAACACAGCATATTTGAAATACTTTTGGAAATAAACACGTGGGTTTGTTTTCCTCATAAATTTACATTAAAACAAAATAATAACAACACTTATGGCTATAATCAACTCTGCCACCCTATCATCTTCACCACTTTCATCATCAATTTAAGCATAGCATATTTACACTTTGAAATTAAACTGATTTATTTTTTTATTTAAACTACATGTTGATTGTTTACTAGACATACTGATATCCCCATCTAGTAAGCCTGTATCGAAACGAAACATATAGATTTACTCAGGGAACCATACCTCTAGCAGAAATCGAGCAATGCACTCCCAAACACCAACAATATCATTATCATCAGTATATGAATAAAGTGATAACAACCGTTACCAACGCTTACATCATCTTTATCCTATCCATCATTAATATTGTTAATACTCTCATCATGTTCATCATAAACATCATAATCATCATCAGAATAGTAATGGTTATACCCACTACCATTCTTAACCAAGTTACGTAGACATTGCAAATATAATTATCATCATTATAATTGTCATTGCCAGTAGTTAAATGGTGCTGCCTATGTCGTGTACACATACATCGTAGATCTAAATCATCATTATTATCCTCATCACCAACGACTTCACCAAGAGAAACAAAATAAACGTAATAACAACATCATTATGATGATAGTAATATACATATACATTTACAATTATTTTACCTTAATATTACTAACAGTATCATCAAAGTTGATCATCAAAGTATCATCATCAACTTTGGGTTAATAGTATTTTCATTGACAATATTAGCATTATCTTTACATCATCATCATCATTATCATTATCATCCACAACAACAGCAACAGTGACAACAAACTCATACAAGAGAACAAATAATAAAAGTAAAATATACATTTCACTCCTCATTTGTTAGTAGGTATATACATTAAAAAATAATAATATGTAAATACAGGTGTAATTGCAACCTTAATTCAAATTCTTGTTTTAATTTTTATTTAATGAAATGATCAGAAAAGCAATTAAGCATTAAACACCTTGCTACCTTTAGTGGAACATTTGTCGTAGCGTATATGCCTGTACGTGAATATATCTGGGACTGATTTCAAAGCTTCTTGCCCTGACCATGTCATCTATATCTAAGAGGGGAAATCCTGCAATTAACTGCAGAATTTGATCGTCTACAGACAATGTGTTTAGTGAAGAAAACGCCAAACTTCCTAAATTTGAGTGAAGGGCTTTCTACATGTCATGTCTTACTTTATCTTTTTTAGGACAAATAATTATATTATAGTCTGCTCATTACGTTTACTGCAGTTTGACAGTATTCTATTTGTTCTCTATAGAGATGGCTAAACTTCCAAATGTGGGCTCAAATGTGAACCATTTGACGCCTTTACTTCACAGTACTCTTGCGTCATGTTGATCTGCACATCGACCAATATATTTTAAGCATACTTATAATATTCATGCATGCTTATCTCACATTAAAAGATGTTTTGAAAATAGGCGTATAACTTTGCTTATCAATTACCGATTTTTATGACACTAATATCAACTTGTAGAGTAAACATTTCTGTGTTTAGCGGTGCACACTTGTCTCGTGGAAAACGTGATGGTCACGTAGCATAGCGTATTTAATTAGGTGTGGGTATCGACATAGTTACTCGTTACATATCTGCTTATAAAAACTGCGGTAATACCAAACCGTCAGTGCAAGGGCTATTGACGGGGATCATATGATCTATTCTATTGTACGATACACGTCTTCCAAAGAGATAAACCTTTTAAATGTCTATGAGTTCGTTTTATTTAAATCATAGATTTTTCTAAATGTGGCGTTCAAAGTATTAGTTTCATTAGATGTTTGAAGCATTCGAATTTGTATTTTCTTAAGTCTTGTTTTGTTTTAATGGTTTCCGAGAATGAATTTCGGTCTGATCTGCCTTCAACTTAAATATTACACTGAACTGTGTGTGCAGTATTGTGACTTTTTACGCTTACGAGGACATACATCTTAAGATTTATTTCGGTGGTATTTACAGGTTTGTAGATCTTCATAATTATTTGATGTTCGAAATGGTCGTATTGCCACATACTTTGTTTGGTTTAAATTATCGCTTTCTAAATTCCATGATACTATCTCCTGTTGGTTGAGCTACATTAGTCATATGGTTTTGTTGTGTATTTGTCATGGTAAAAGCTGACTTGGGAAATATATCAATAACATTGCAATACCAAAGTCTATATCACATTACACTGTAGAACACATGACATCATTAGTCTGAAATTAGATATCATTGAAATGATTTAAGAAAGTCGGAGTTGTCAGCACCTAAGCGGAAGTCTGACTTATCAGCATCCAAGGAGTGTTCTACATGTAGATTCTAATAGTTATTTAGTTTTTTGTCAACATTCATTTGCCGTTCTTTAAAGAATGTGTTATGTATATACTTTTATTAAAACTTGATTTATTTCCTAACGATAATCAGGAGCACCAGATTAAATTCTTTTTACTTTGCTGTGATTTTTCAAACTATACCTTTTATGCAATGCGTTTGCATTCATTCACACGATGCTTTTGCAAATACTAAATCTATAGATGCTGAGGATAACCAATCTACAATAGGTTTGGAAAAATACCAATTGTTCTAAATACGTATCTTTTGTAGATATAACCACTTGCGAAAAAAAACATACTACGCAAATCGGTCAATAATAGTTTTCGTTGATTACATTTCCAACACCGGAGGCAATTTCGCATTTGTTAAATTGATATCCTTATGGGCTATACTGAAATCACAATTATTCGTACTACCAAGGTCTTCCAAGGTCTTATGTAGTTTCAAATAGTTATAACAATATATTAATTATGCCGACTGAATCGCCGTTTTGTAAGAAAGAAAACATTAGCATGCCAAGCGTTGATAAACACGGAACTCTTCTGTAAAGCTTGTTTAGATGACGTGAATTTTTATCGAAATCGGTTGTCTTATCTAACTGAGACGTCGATAGACTAGAGCAATATCCCCAAGTAGCATACGCTTTTGTAAACGTCGCGGCAACGCATTCAGGATTCTCCACACATTTCATGTTGCATTCAACTTCATCTCTTGGATAGCCGTTATGTGATTTGAAAGTAACATTCCGCCAAAAATCCCTTGAGAATTTGTCTCCAAACATTCCAAGGTAAGAAGAAAAGAGTAAAATTTTTACATAGAGGGAATACAAAAAAGTGTTTACTATTTGCCATTTGTACAATTTTCATAAAAGTCTTAGTGTCATAACTTCCATTACGAAAATTTATACATGTAAACTGCTCACAGTGAGAGTACAAATAAATTACAGATTGCGTCTTCAAATTGCCTTAATGACATAACTTACACAAAGCAAACCTGTAATTTAAATTTTCAAAGACCCTCCGTGACATAAGATTATAAACTGAAACTAAGGGTAAACATTTTTAAATAACACTAAATATTAATATAATCATTGGATCACTAATTGTCTCAATGGCATAACTTATATGAAAGAAAACGTGTAACCCATGTTACAAAGACCCCTGTATGTGTTTACTAATTTCCTTACTGTCATAATTTTACATTTCATCTTAGTAGTAGCTGGTATTCTGACACATGAAGTATAGCTGTCTAGCTGTTAAAGTTTTATCTGTCAGTTTTAACAATCGGAAACTGATCAAACGTATGTAGTCTATAGTATTTATTTTAATATATTTAAATTATATTTAGGTTAATTTACATCTATTCAAGTTATATTTAGGTTGTACTTACATATATTCAAGTTATATTCCGGTTGTACTTACATATATTCAAGTTATATTCCGATTGTACTTACATGTATTCAAGTTATATTCCGTTTGAACTTACATATATTCAAGTTATATTCCGGTTGTACTTACATATATTCAAGTGGGCCGGTTGTACTTAAATATTTTCAAGTTACATGTATATTCCGGTTTTACTTACATATATTCAAGCTATATTCCGGCTGTACTTTCATATATTTAAGATATATTTAGTTGTACTTATATATTTTGAAGTTAAAATGAGGTTATACCTACATATATTCATGTTGTGTTTATTTTGAACTTACATATATTCAAGTTATATTTAGGTTGTACTTACATTTTTTCAAGTTATATTAAATACTTTTTTAAACGGTCGCTAATTTCATTTTCATTTACTTAAACCCTTCAAGATATTTGTGTTTCTCATTTTGTCAGTTTGCTTCTTTGCCTTTTAAACGATTATGTTGGTACTTTGATATTCTCTTTTCATGTTTTCAACCGTTTAGTTGCACAATTTTGTAAAGAAAAATTATAATTATACAATTTAAGATTAGAATTTAAACAGTATGCTTTATGTTACTTCTTATCTTTTGTAGAAATGTCCACTCGTACATGTATACCACATCGTATTAGATACTGGTTGAAGCTGAAACATATTAGCAATTAAAGAAATGAAACACAGTTATGTTTTATGTTATCTTATTTTACTGACTGTAGTTCTCAGAAATACACCTTGTTCACACGAGAAGGGCACCCTACCATTTAAGTGGTTCAAGTCTCATAACTTATTTATCTTCTTGTTTTTCTGTCTCTCTCTTCTCTCTCTGTTTCTCTGGCTCTGTCTATGTGGTTCCGTCATTCTAATGCTGTCCTTGTGGTTCTCTGTTTGTTGTTCCCACTTTCTCTGTGGTTCTAGCTGTCTCCCTGTGGTTAAGAGCTCTTTTGATTTTCTGCATCTCTATTCCCCTATCTCTGTGTGGTTTTCTATCTCTATTTGTAGTTTTCTGTCTCTTTTTGGTTCTCTGCCTCTCTGTGATACCCTATCTTTTTGGTTAACGTCTCTCTATGGTTCTGTCTCTGTATTGTATTGTTGATCTGTCCTTCTTTGTGGCTCTCTGTGGTTCTTTCTCTGTGTGTCTATCTATGGTTCTCTGTCTATCCGTGTTTTTGTGTACATGTATTTTCTCTGTTCTCTCTCTGGTTACCTATTACATTCCACCAGATTTTTCATAGATGCAAAGTCATTTAAAGCACCATATCTAGCTAAAATTTTCAATAAAATATTCGAATCGGGAATTTACCCGGAAATATGGGCTAAAGGTAATATTGTTCCAATTTTTTTTTTAAAAAAGTGATATAAACGAACCAACCAAGTATTTATAGAGGAACAACTCTAATTGGCTCAATTTTATAATTAATTTCTTTCTAAGAAATAGACTATATGCTTGGTGTGAAAATGAACATATTAAAGATAACCAGTTTGCTTTCGAGACAAAAGGAGTACTATAGATTGTGTCTTTATATTGTACAGCATTATTCAAAACCTATTCTCTAACAAACAGAAACTTTATTGCGCATTTATTTATTATAAGACCTGCTTTGACCCTATTTCCGTAGACAATGTTTGGATAAAATTATTTCAGACTGGAATAAGTTGTAAGTTTTTAAATATGACTACATCAGTATATAAACGCGTCTCATCATGTATAAGACTGTCGCCAAACGGCAAATTGTCAGAATTTTTCAATGTTATACTTGGATTAAAACAAGGTGAGCACCTCTTACCGCTATTGTTCATATTATTCGTCAATGGTATAAGCGATTCTTTAGAATTTTATAATCTAACAGGAAACGACCTCAACCAATTATCAATATACTTCGCTGATCGCTGATGATATAGCCCTATTTTCTACAAATAAACATAGTCTACATTCACAATTAGATAGCATTTATATACATTCAACAAAATGAGGGTTAAAATGCAATGTTGCTAAAACAAAAGTTTGTGTCTTTGAAAAGCGAATCACCATTTTGAACGGTATATCAGTAATGAAAAACTTGAAAACGTTGACCATTTTAGCTACATAGAATTGAAGTTTGTAAAACAAGTAATCTTAGATTTGTATTGAACGAACAAGCATTGAGAGCCATG
Organism: Nuttallia obscurata; assembly: GCA_032358795.1. Classification (NCBI taxonomy): domain Eukaryota; kingdom Metazoa; phylum Mollusca; class Bivalvia; order Cardiida; family Psammobiidae; genus Nuttallia; species Nuttallia obscurata. Next base: position 7,017 of record JAULCC010011349.1, on the reverse strand, counting down.
AATAATATTCTGTGCCTTTTTTAAGAAAATATTATCAGACATTAAGATGAAATTATCTCTTTTTAATAAATTAATAGTACCAATGTTATTTTATGGCTCTAAAATATGGGGAAGTTGCGGAAAACTATGCGGAAGTTGATAAACTACACATAAACTATGTATAATCATTTTAGGAGTCCGTAAACAATCAATGAACGTAGCTGTCCTGGGTGAACTTGGATGGTCCCCTTAGCAACACTTGCAAACATCAGGTCCCTAAAATATTGGATGAAAATTAGTGATACTAATAATAATGCACTTAAGGAAGCCTTTGATTCACAATTAAACGGAATGTTACAATAGAAAGAAAGAGTTGGGCATCAAAAATAAAACAGACCTTAGACAATTTGGATTTACAAATCTATGGTCTTATTTGAATTGAATGTATCTTTTATTAAAAGCATTCAACAAAGTGTAATAGACTTGTATATACAACACTGAAGGACAAGTATAGAGAATTCAAGTCGATTAGAGCACTACTCCAAATACAAACATAATTTCAAATTCAAACCATGTTTAAATAATTTTAAAAATGACTCATTGCGAATAAAACTTACACGTTTTATAATAGCTGGTCATTCATAAGCCATAGAATCGGGAAGATACACTAATATAGAATTACCAAAATATAGAACCTTTCGTGCTAAATATTTGAAACGATTTTCTTCTTTTCCTTCCATAAATAAAGGGGTCAATGTAATGTCTTCTGATAATAAAGGAATGCACTTAAATATAGCAAAATATATCAAATATGCAATGAGAGTGAGAAAAGAACATTTAAATGGCTGACTTGTATTTGATGTACTGATATTTTATGATATTTGTAATGTATAACATACTGTGTATAACATGATGTTAAACAGTGATTATTACGAAGGGCATTGCTAAGGACGCGTCTCCGTTTCCATTATATTGTTGAATAAATATATTGCACAAGGAACATGTACTCTATCTTAATCATTTTCGACAGAGATCAGGCGTACTGATCTACTTATTGTTGGAAATAATTACCTAGTTTGAATTTAAAAAAATATATCTTCAGTGATCTTCCAAATTTATCGGAAACAGTAATATCCCGAACGATTAAAATTTAAACAACGTTAAGTTCGGTGAAAATAGTTTAATGCACGTGCAATTTGACTGCATAAGACTGAGCCAACTAGTAGAAATACACGTGCTACACATTTGCAAGTTAAGCAGGGGAACTTAAAATTTATAGGCGCACTTCGAATTTAAAATGCAAGTACGCTTGAAATTTTGTAGGTCGCACATATGCAATCGTGCTTGCATGCATACTTTGAAGCTTTTTAAGTATACTTTTGGTCCCAACGGTACGCCATAATACTGATTTATGTATCTCCATGGATCTAGAAGTAAGAATCAAGACACGCTCAGTGGACTGTAATAGAGTATTTTTCAAAGGCAGTGTCCGCAGTATACTACTATAGCGTTTGCTCTGTGCTGTTTATATTTCCAAATGACTTTAAGGCTAGTCGTTTGCCTATATTCTCCTTGATCGAAGGAGCAAATTGTGCAATGACTATGGCGTCTGCTAACGGATTGTCTGTGGTGACAGCCTGACAAGTTACCTTTATGACATTCAAAGAGACTTGTTGACTTTTGGTCAGGCCGACGTCATCTGCATTTAACTACTTAGTCTGTATAAAATGCAGGAGAAATATATTCGGACGATGTTGATATACTAACTTTTAAGTGGTCGTTTTGATCATCCTTTGTTGGATATTTTGCAATATCGCTGCATTTATTTAGCGACCAACGTCATTCGTATCTGTTATTAATGTATACTGGCCCTATGTGTGCTGAATAATTCAAATGAACGTCTGTTTGGTTCGCACAAAATGTGTTATAGCGTACTTCATTTTTGAATATTCCTCATAATTCATAATAACATACATCCATATAATGTTTTCTTTAATCGACTTGGTGTTTTTTATGGGGGAGAGAGCATAAGTATATTGAACGTTGTTTACAATGATTTGTTTATGGCGTATTATAAAACAAATGCAACAAGACAAACGTATAAAAAATGAGCTATCGGTATTTTTCAAAATCATCAGGAGATAACACGCAAAAAGTTAAATGATAGCGGGACAGGTGAAGTAATATTCCAAAGACGAGGAAATATTTAAATGCGCATTTGGACAACGTGTCTCATTTGCGTATACACTGTTTAATAACACCGAACCCAGTAATATATATTAACTATCAGTGGGAATAGCCATGAATAACATCAAAGTTGCTAGCTCTGGTTCTCCTACCTTTGTGTTTTATCATCAGTGGTTTGTTTGGGTTCTGTTTTGAGGACATGACGTCATTTGGTGCGTTCCCAAGTCATTTACTTCAAATTGGCTAAGAATACTAAAAACCTTTGCAGTCCTTTTACTTCGTCTGCATTCCAATCTCTGTTTGTATATACGTCTGTATATACTGTTGCCATAGTATCTTTAGTTTTGCAATTACGATAGTCATCATCAATGAAATGTTCATGTTCTGGTAAGATGCGTTTCATATTTTATATTTCATAGGTTCGGCTCTTACATTTGGCAAAAATATTTACATAGCAAAATAATAGTATGTTTACTTATTAATGCATTATATAAGTTGTCATTTGGCTTACGATTACATTAAATAATGAGTCAATATCTTGTTTAAGTTTTCATTTGAACTTTAATAAGTCTTAATAATGATGAAGTGCATTATTTAAGTTGTCATTTGACATATGAAAAGGCTAAATAATGGAATGATACATTTATTTCAGATTTCTATTGCTACGGTAAAACTAAATAATGGGTTAAAACATGTTTTGTTTTTGTCACGAGGTCTTTTATAAAACTAAAAAAAGAATAATGCATTAAGCTGTGTTTTGGTCAAGGATGTGACTAAATAGATGATGAATGCATGCTTTTAGTTTTCTCTTTTCCTATGATAATACTATAAGTAATGGGCTAATGCATGTTTTGCGTTGTCCTTTGGCCATGGCCATACTGAATAATACGCAATCGCCGATATTCAGAATGCATTCTGGACATTGTCGTAAAACCCCGCAAAATTCAAATTGTTTTTGTCGAATAAAAGTCTTCATGATAAACAATATTAAAATGATCGCAAACAATTGTTTTTTATGGCTATATTCTAAATCTTTACCGTGTCGCGATATCATTTTTATCTTATTCATAGTGTTATAACAATTTTTTGGGAGGTACTGTATCTGGAACAACTATGTATCAAAAGTAGCTGTTATAATGAATTTAACATGCAGTAAAACTTCAAGCTACTTTTATTTAAGGTAAGCCGTCCATCATTAACTCGTGATTTTCCGACTAATTTCAGTATAAGTGGGTATATTCCGTATTTCACGGAAACGCACGAATGCGTTCATACTTTAATCTAGTTACAGAAAATATATTCAACATAAAATAAGTCGCTTTTGCATGTTTTAATAGATAATTGTATCAATTAATTTGAAATAATAAGGGTTTTGTATATAAAATCAATACTGATGACATATTTGAATTTATCTAATAACTTTGATAATGTTCTTTTTTAATTTGTAAATGGCGTCTCGTAGACGTCGACAAACACGCGAAAGTGAAAGAAGAAATATAATAAAGAGAATTACGGGTCTGAACTTGTCATAACAGGTGTTAATCGACCATAATTAAGTCCTGGTACATCAATGTGGTTGCTGCGGGCGTACGTCCAGGCACTGTCTGTTATCGAATAAGCAGAAACTGCATATATATTGGCAGGCGTGGATGGAAAGAAGATTGAAAAAAGTCGGTGTGATGTCTCTTTTTTCAAACCTGCAAATCTTGTTGATTTGGACCTATACCTCTGACATATTATATAACTTATGACATTGTTGGCAAATAACAGAGATGACCTGGTGGTTATCTATATGATTAATTTACTAAAATCTGGAATGTGAACAGATATCCACATTGTGATAAATGAAACACATTGAAACTCAGCAGGTAGGAAATGCATCCAAATATGTGCGGTTTATTGCAGATTTGGCACTGGTAATTACTATATAAGTAACTCTTATATTTCTTATATTTTAAATGATTGCAATTTCTGATTTAATTCGTTAAATTTGCAAAATGTTCAACCTTTAAGTGTTAGTGGTATGATTCCATTTAACAATGTTTTTACGTCGGGTTGTGCATATCTAGTCTGTTTTTTGTTGCTATACTGCTGATGTAATATTTTGTCTGGAATGATTTTGATTCAATTAAATGTTCTGTCTAAAACTACTAGGATATCAGATTATCACCATTTAGATTATTTATATTTCTATCTTTAATATATTTTATCCATGTGACTGACTGTATTAACCTTTTTATTTCCTTCCAAAGGCATACAGAACATAACAACATTTAATGATATTATAACATTTTATTTATTTGATTATTGTTCATGCTAATAAAAACTGTTTATGACATTTTTTCAGCAAATGAGGACATGCCAGAGAAGTGTGACGGTAATTCTAGGAAGTGGGAACTAACCAGATAAACTTATCAAGGAGCACGAGGACAATGACCTGATATAACCGCGATTCAGACAAGTACCAGCCACATTAAGAGACTCATTTTATGCAGTTGATAAAACGTTTGAACAGTATTCTATCAAAACACGAGTGATATTAAGCAGTTTATGAAACATTATCAGATAAATGAGAAACAAACAGAGTTACAAGTATTGTTGAAAGTGACAGTTAGGTTCAAATTTAAATAAATACATAATCTGTTTCCAGATCAAAACTAAAGTCTAAAATATGCTATCTCACTTAGAATATTATATAGTTTTTGTATCCCTTAATGCTGTGGTAGACAGTAACATCAATTATAAACAATGATTTTATTTATTTCCAAAACGTTAAACCTTTGGGGTAGCCAACAGTCCACTGTCTGACATTGAATAACCTGTACCAGCAGCAAAGGGATCTGTTTTATAGCCTTTTTTTTAATTATGAACACACTGATCTGAGTAAACTGTTCACGTAATTATAAAGGGAAAGCAATACATTTAATTCTAAAAGCATGATGTGTAGTAATCGAATTGACTCAACTTAAGGCAACCGTTGGAGACTTTTACTTTGCTCCTTCCTAACATATATGAAAGGATGTAAATTTAACAAAAATCTTATACATTTATTTTTTGTGTAACTGATGCCTAAAATACTGCATAAAACTGTAATACAAGGCAGATGAGGCATATTTACATTATATAAGGAATGTAACCAAGAGTTTTCTAGTGTGAGCTGTGAGAAATTCACTTTTACGGTGCAGGAATTTTATCCTTGCTTTGCATTTCGTAATTACGGATATTGCCATGCTTTCAATTGGGTTCTAAAGCACACATTTTGATTAAAGGTGCTCCTAAATATATTTTCTAAGGTGCAGAAAACGTTCATTCCAAATGAGTTACTGGCTGGCAATACTCAAGTCATTGCTCAAATATTTACAATTCCATGCTAATTAAATTTTATTTAGAAGATGTTACAAACTTAACAAGTACAAAATATACTGCAGATTATCACAGCAAATAAAAAGGAAATAAGCAGTTTATTAAGGTAACCCTCCAAATGGAAAATCACAAAATATGCTGTTTTTATCTGAATAAGAACTAATTATTTTTCCATATTGTAAGTTGTGTTTACAACAAAGCGTAGTGTCCATGCAAAGTTGCTGCCTGACAGTCATCGCAGCCAATGGATGTGAGTGTGTGTGTTAGGGTTGGGGGGGGGAGTAGTTCACATCCGATACTGACGTAACACTTGTAAAAAGCAGTTTATGATTTTACCTATTTTTTGAGTTTCTTTAATACAATGTATGTGCATATAAATGTAAATAAGCTAATAAAATATATTTAAATTATGTCAACAAGTAAATTTCAGTTTGATTGACATTTGCGTATCTGATAAAGCTTATAGATTCTATCACAATTTCGAAACAATGAGACATTTTTCCGATTTCAGCCAGGAAAAATGAAAAAGACGATACGTTAATATTTTCGTCGGAAATGCTCTGGGGTATTATTGGAATTGTCGTTGGACTGTTCGTCTTGGGGCTTATAGGTTTTGCCATATATATAACTGCAAGGAAAATAAAGAAGGCTGAAATAAAAGGTAAATCAAATTCGGATTATGTCTAGGTAAATATTTCTAAGAACAGTGTTTTCGAAGAGTTATGCAAAACAAGGACAAAACCAGTAATCACTGGTAGGAGTGGTCTACCCGAGGAACTTCCTAATACTAGCATTTGCATGACTTGCTTCATTCTTTAGAAAGGTTTTTACAGCTGTAGGCGTAAAGCTATATAGATACACATTTGACAAACACACGACTGTCGTAGTTTATTTTATAAAGCGCGGAAATACAGCTATTTGTGAGATTCACATATAAATCATGAAACCTTAAATTAAGCACAATTGATATGGTAAAAACGAGCATGGCCTATAAGGATATCTAATATCGCACGTATAAACCTTGGGAGCAATGTAGCAGTTGCCTTTTATAGTCAATATAGCTTTGAAGTGTCGGCCCACTGCGTTTTCATCCCTATATAGCCTATAGTAAAACAGTCATATTTCCAAGTTCAGTTCTCACTACAGAAAAAGATGTCACCAATATCCTCACTTTGTATCCATTCAGCAAACATTTGTCTTTCAATTCATCACAGAAAACATTGCCGATTAATTTTTTTGCTAGCCCTTCATGTATACACTCACCCTAAAAAAATCCAGTACACAACTGCATTCTGGCTGTTAGTAGGTGCTTCTTGTAGCCATCCGCAGAGGCAAGTAGTCCTAAAAAACATCATCAAAAAGTATGACATTTCAGTCAAAATAGCACAAACGAAAAATACTTTAACAGAGAGGCCGGTCATTTTATCCTGACACCGACAAACCAGTTGTAATGCTAACCCTAAATCCTGAGCGTCAAGGAGGGAAGCC
>JAULCC010011126.1:0-25065 GCA_032358795.1 Nuttallia obscurata | reverse complement strand
TTTATGTAATATGCCCCTTTTACAGGCTATGAAAAGAATGTCACATGGATAGATCATGCGTATATAATTTGTTTAAAACAGGCGTCATATATGCACACATAAATATTTCGGTCAGAACTATAGATGAATATTTTAATGGTGAATATTTTAGCTAAACATGAGCAAAGAAAAATAAAACACATCTAAGAAAGGGCCTGTTGATTTTATGTCAAATTTGAACATGTGATTATACAATTCAAAGAAAGACAGGGCGATGACCACTTGGTTACTTTTTAGTTCAATTAATTCAACTAAAGGGTAATGCAATCAACAGATTGTGAAATCTGCACGATAGATATGTATTGGCTTGAAGCGTGTACTAAACCATAGCTTTGACAGAAGTTATCATTGTGTTGTTTGTGGCCCTGTGATCAAGCTGACATTTTCACAGGTTACTCTTTAAGTCATATAGATCTAAGAAAGTAAAACTTGATTGTGTGCAGTTGTCTAAACATCCTGTCAACATTACTTGTCCATATGTAGCTTAATAATGAAGCATAAACTAATCAAACTTAAAAGTGTTACACAACATGAACACATCTAAAATAGTTGGCATGACATATAAGTCCGAAATGGTAAGGTTAGTCAGAGAACTGAATTTGCTTAATGCAATAGATAAGAATTTGTAAAGCTAAACACATGTCCATAAAATCAACACACGTTTAAGTAGAATGTAGAAATGGATTGTTTTTGATATTGTATGAACGTTGACTAACATTTTGCCGTGAATTTTTGTTAGCTTTAGTTATAAATTTCACATTCACAACACACTGTCTGGTTCCACTGCATTCAGTCAGTGTTGTACATCTCTCTTATTTTATTAAAAGAGTTTTATTATCAAATTTGTCACACCTGTGTGTTGGACTTTTCGCCATGAAAGTTTTTATATAGATGTAATTGTTGATTTTATGATAGTTATATATCTTTTCAAAGAGTAATCAAGTTTTAGCTGTTATATCTTATACAGATGACTTTAAATTATGGTGTCTTTAATTTGATAAATAAGTAGTTACGTCTTTCCATTTTGTTCAACTGTGAATTTAATTACTTGGAGTAGTTTTGATGAATGAATTTGAATGCATCTACTTACAACTAAATACCGCAACTTTGACTAAAACGTTTATTTTTACGAACGATGCAGTGATATTTACAACGAGATAATTACTGATGCATGGTTAATACATTAGCTAGATTTTAACATTCATTGTATAACTAGTTTTATGTACTTGACAGTAGAAATCTACAGAAATATCTTGTTTCTTTGAGCTAGTGTACTCGGATATTGCCTATGCCGTATTTGCGAAAGGTGCACCTAACATAAACTCTGGACTTATTTCATGATTGTCTCTGTGACATATTATGATATTGTTATGTGTGAGCAACTATCGGACAACATTCCATTGTTTATCTGGTTATATACTGTTCATAAATGCGAGATAGGTGTTTATCCGAAGTGTAGTGTGTATGTGCATAAGTTGCTATGAAAATGCTGTTGTTCATGGTCTTCATCGGAGGGTTCTGTTGAATGTTACCTTTTTATCTAGCTGGTAATATGAAAAGTGTTTTCGCGTGTGATTCTACCACGCAATTTGACATGTCCGTGCATAACATGACCACATGGTCATCGTGTAGATTTTTTAATTTTATCTAATAACATGTTTGGTAGAGTTTGGTTATTTAGGCGCTATAAACAGTGTTTTCTATCTGACAAATTAGTTCAGTGAATCTAATTTATATGCATATATACTTATTATAAGTAGCAGTTCATATAATGTGATTGATACCTAAGAAAAATTAAACAAATCGACTTGTCATAAAGGACAAAAGAGAACGTCAGCACCGCCTGGGGAAAAGAGGAGTTCAAACTTACTGAGGTAGGTGAAAGCGTGACCCAGAGCCCTCGTTGTAACACAAAAGAAAATGTGAAATAACATATTTTTCAAATCTAACTCACTTCTGCCTGAAATCACAGCAATTGATCTAGTCACATGCATCAAAAATTATGTTTGCAAAATACAGCTTTTAGCAAATCATATATCATGCTTTATTGTCACCAACTATCTAAGTGCCAACTTGAAAAACAACAAACTAGCAAACTTTGAAAACGCTGTTTAACGGCGCAATGTCTTCAACCATGGCTTTGCGATGCCGCTCTATCCCTCTGCACTCTTACTGTTGTAGACCTTTGTTTACCGCACCTATCATCTTCTGCATTTTGTGCAAGATTTAGTTTACTCATTCGTGTCACGAACTCGTGTAAAGGTAAATCCTGTTTTGCTGTTTGTTAAAGAAAATCGATTTCATAAATTGTTTACATCAACATGTCATTGAAAAAGCTTACCATTGATTAAAAACATGTAACTAAAATTTAAAGAAAATTAAACTAGTTAATCTGTAATTAATAAAATAGTTCAGAATTTGAAAAGTGCGGTTTGGGGTCATTGCAGGCTCAAAGATGCAAGTTCAATGGTCCAACGGTAGGTACAAAGCCGGCACCAAGGGATAAAGCCAAACCCAAATTTACCAGAGCACAGCTTAGGGAAGGTCATTCAATATTATCATTACAACACGGTACAAACAAGTTCGCATCACAGAAGGGAATGTCATTCGGAGCTGTTCGACATTGTGCAGATATTCGAGCAGATGACTTAAGCTTAGAAAGCCAAGGGGATTTAAATCTTCAAGCTGGCACTAACAAATATGCCAGTCAAAAGGGTATGAGTTTTGGAGCAATTAGACACATCTCCGATATCAAGACAGATGATATGTGCTCCGACAGTCAAAGTCAACTGACGCTTCAAGGGGGAACAAATAAGTTTGCCAGTCAAAAAGGCATGTCGTTTGGCACTGTTCGGCATTGTGCTGATATCAGGGCAGATGAATATAACCATGAAAGCAACAGAGATGTTGGTCTTCAGATGGGATCAAACAAATTTGCATCCCAGAAAGGAATGACATTTGGTGCAGTTCGCCATGTTGCAGATATAAGAGCCGATGACATGTCTCAAGAATCTTCTGGATACATAACTCCACAGACTGGCTGGAATCAAGGGGCAAGTCAGAGCGGTATGAGGGGATTCGGGGCCATGCGCCACGTGTCCGACATAAGAGTTACAGAGCTCGCTGATGAGCTAGAACCAGAGGAAGGGGAAGAAGAAGAAGGAGAATGCGAGAAGGGATATGTAGAAGAAATCCAATGATGAAAGATGAACTACATTTTAACATTCATTAGTGATTTGACAACTATGATATATATTTTGCAGCAAGCAAATGAATAGACGATTCGTTATCACAGAAATGCCATTTAGTGGTGTATATATGTCTAACCACATCAAAATGTAAAACATGTACCACTGCAATCTGCATAATATCTTACTATTAATGACACAATATTAGATCCATTTATAATTCACTGAATATGTATGTCTCAAAGTAAATGAACATCTTTTATCATCGTATAATTTAATCTGAACACAAATAGATAATTTGTTACTTATTGTATATCACATATAACAATTTTAATTGATATTTGTAATGGGTTCAGTTTTGTATAAGTACCTGAATAAAACTCCTGATCAGTAATGTGTTCATATGCATCCTGGCTAACTATACCATAACTTTCACATGGAAATATCAAGTTTGCTTTTGATAAAATCTATCAAAGGATAATAGCGTTTTCATAATGTAGGAATTTGCATTCGATATAGAACTAGGTCTGATATATTTATACCAATGTATTCAATATATACAGGATAAACTTGCGCTAGAAATTTATATGATAACCCGGCTTTAAAGTAGAGATGATTATACGGAATGATGCATGCATATAAACAACAATACATTTTTGCCGAATATAGAATGCGTACAGATGCATGTAAACCAAAGGTATAATCCATATACTCGATATAAGCTAAACTAATCATCTGAATACACATGAAATGTTAATTGTTTCTTTTTAATTAGATTAGGATAATTAAATGAAACTTTTAAGTGAAATTTCATTGAAATAGAGCACAAACAACCATTATTAGATATCTTGCAACCTGTTAAAAAGGGCTGCCTCAAATCCTTTACAGGCACAGCGCAATCAGTTTCAAGGACCTACATGTGGTCCGCGGCCTTCACAGCGACAACAGAAAAGATTATTCACGAGGTCGCAACTAAGAGCTGGACAAACCATGATTGGTTTGCAGTCGGGGACTAACAGATTTGCTAGTCAAAAGGGAATGAGCTTCGGCTCGGTTAGGCATGTTTCGGACATTAAATGTGATGACATCGACCCGGAGGGTCAAGCTTTTGTAACACACCAAGCTGGAACTAACAGACTCGCATCGCAGGCTGGAAGTAGGGGCTTCGGTGCAGTGCGACATGTTTCGGACATAAAAACAGAAGACTGCACCGAGGAGGGAAAATCTATTATTACTCTACAGATGGGAAGTAATCAGTTTGCGTCACAAAAAGGTATGACTGGATTTGGCGCAGTACGTCATATTGCTGACATCCGGGCAGATGACTTGAGCTCTGACAGCATGGGCACCATCAGCCTCCAATCAGGAACGAATAGATTTGCCACACAGAGTGGAATGACGTCATTCGGCGCACAACGCCACGTGTCCGACATACGAGTTACAGAACTGTGTGACGAGCTCGAGTGTATTAATGACATTGATAATTTGTAAGAAGACAACTAATTTATACAGAAAGTCAACATTTTTGGTATGAGGCAGAATTTTCTTAAACAAAAGGTTCCAATGTTACCACGATGTTAGGTTTTTATTCTTCTTTCTATAGTCATATACGCAGGTTGTATATCTTAAAGGCTTAATATTAATTCCGTGCACTACTTATCCCTTTCGACTGAACTGTACGTCTTTTTAAAACTAAGGTATAGCTTCATACTTTTATTCTTTGGTGTCATCTAAATGTGTGTGAGGGAATATATTTTTGAAATAAATGATTAAGCATGTGCAAATTTAATTGTGCGTTATCTGTGATTACCGTTAATTGGCACTGTTACTAAGGAGGATTTCACGCTATTGTAGCAGGTAAGAGTATTCTTTCTATTATAATAATATTAAACCTTAAAGCTTATTCGTTAGAAAGGTAAGTCTGTCATGATTTCTTATTTGAGTATCTTTAAAAAGAATATTTGACATTACAAACGCTGTATGGAGGTAAATGTAATCGCGAAGTAGACTCTACCAAACACTTTTTATATTACCAGCACTTGTACATGAACTCATTGCAATACTTTTATTTTCTTGTACTATCATATACGTATGAAACTTTGTTTAGGTCAGAAGGATTAATTGTTGTAAATTTCTTTCATAGGCACAAAGACATGGCTTCAATGGACCAACAGCTGGTGCAAGACCAACAACAAAAAATGTTCGACACTTCACAGATGATCAGATAAATGCTGGAAAAATGATCATAGGTCTTCAAGCTGGCACAAACAAATGTGCATCACAAGCTGGAATGCGCATAGGAGCGACTAGACATATCGCCGATATAAAAGCAGACGACTTCGATCGGTCAAGTCAGGGTATAATTGGAGGTCAGGCAGGTTTCAATAAAGGTGCCAGCCAAGCTGGTATGTCGTTTGGTGCACAGCGACACGTCAAAGACGTCCCTTCCGGTGAGATGGACAGAGCAGCACAAGGAATCATCGGTGGACAGGCTGGTTACAACAAAGGTGCTAGCCAAGCTGGTATGTCGTTTGGTGCACAAAGACATGTTAAGGACGTCCCTTCCGGTGAGATGGATAGGACTTCACAGGGTATTATTGGCGGTCAATCTGGTTACAATAAAGGAGCTACCCAAGCTGGTATGTCTTTTGGCGCTCCAAGACACGTGACCGAGGGTTTCACAGGTGAGATGGATAGGACTTCACAGGGTATTATTGGCGGTCAATCTGGTTACAATAAAGGAGCTACCCAAGCTGGTATGTCTTTTGGCGCTCCAAGGCACGTGACCGAAGGTTTCACCAGTGAGATGGACAGGGAATCACAAGGATTTGTTGGTGCTCAAGCGGGTTTCAATAAAGGGGCCACTCAAGCTGGTATGAGCTATGGGGCGCCACGTCAAGTGTCGGACGATCGACTTGGTAATATCGATCGTTCTAGCGAAGGTATTTTGAGCGGTCAAACTGGTTATAATCAAGGTGCATCACAAAAAGGAATGAGCTTCGGTGCTACGCGGCACGTTGCTGATATCAACGCCGGTGACATGTCATTGGATAGCCAAGGATATATCGGATTGCAAGCTGGTAGTAATAAAGGAGCTAGTCAAACTGGAATGAGTTTTGGGACTGTTCGACATCCTGCGGATATGCACATACCGAATATTGAGGACTCTTACTGTGATTTTTAAATTTTAAGAATAAGAAACATGATATTACTGGATATATCGCCATGGTTTTGCTGCATGAGTACGCTCAAATAAACTTTTAAATTAGTATACGCTATGCCATTTGGTTAAATGATTCAAATCTCATACTTCGAAACAACATGGAAAGTTAAATGACAGCTCTGTGTACATTCAAGCTCAAAAACTATGCAGTAATAACACATTTTGAACACTGTATTCATCTATCAAACTTTAATCGACCAGAATTTGTTCGCCTTTTCGTCAGTTGGCGGGACCCATGTTTAAAAACATCTTACAACTAAAATCAAAAACTACTTTTGACGATAAAGGAACGATTTAATTCTGGCACGGAGAAGACCCGCCTTTCAAATATGGTTAAATAATTCATTAGCCCTTTATATATTAAAGAGGCATTTTGAAAAAGACTGACATCGAGACGTACGACTCTACGAATATTTAGAAACGATTTTAATACGTGTGAAATATTCAAGCACTCAGTGTTTTGTTACTTTTTACTATTTAAAATATTTGGCACAGTTCTTTGAATCATTTGAATTATCTTCATAAAATATATTTTACGTCGTTACACATAATATGTCCTTAGCATAATTAATCTGAAGACAAATAATATTTCAAATCAGTGTAATTTGAATATTACATTAATGTAAAAAATGACAACAGCTTTTCTACGCTATATATTCTTTGTTCAAAGTTATGTTGGCTTATTACTGTAGAGATAGACATATTGTTAATTAGAAAATGCGTGTTATTATATATTTTCAATAAAGCTAAGGAAACCTCATGTACCAATTGTTCTGTTCTAAATCTTTAGTTCTTTTGATACAATTGTTAAACTGTAACGCTTTTACTAATATACTTACCATTAATATATCGAAACTGTTATTTACCTAATGATTTGAAAAATAAAACATGAAAGTGTAATCACGTGTAGTAAAATATGAACATGTAATCACGTGTAGTTAAATATGAAAGTGTATTCACATAGAATTTAATAGGACAGTGTTATCCCGTGTATTAGATGACTGACGTTCGCAAGGGGTTGTCAAGGCGTTGAGAAGATATTGTTTGAAAGTTATAAATGATTTGGATAAAATAGTTCATTTAGTGTTAGTTTCATGATAGAGACGACTTAAGAATACGACGATGGCAGGAGGTGTTTGTAAGTGTTACCTTGGTTACTAGATTTCTTCGTTTTGTTTGTTTCATTTATGTGCACTGTGTGTGCTTTGGTGATTGTTATGCTAAATCTTTTATTAACAAAATATTCAGTTTCACCTCTTAAGTGATGCAACAATTTCAATTCAAAGAGAACATTTAAAAATAAACCCTTTGATAAATTATGCGTGCAGCTCAAGTATGTTCAGACATGTGAAAAAGATGCCCATTTTATTTGCATTTGATATAGTACCTTTAGAATTATCAAAATATTTGGTTTTATAGAAAAAAATGTATTTTTAATCAAACAATGTTCTTTTGTAGGTCCAAAATCAGGCCAATGGCCCGTCTTCTGGTCCCCAATCTCAGAAGAAGAAAAAGAAGTGGACCAGGAAACAACTGAAAGCTGGTCAATCCATTCTGATTTTACAAAATGGCACAAACAAGTTTGCCTCCCAGAAGGGCATGTCATTTGGCTCAGTACGCCATGGAGCTGATATACGTGCAGATGATATAAATGAAGAAAGTAATCGCCAGGTTATTCTTCAGTCCGGAACTAATAAATATGAAACGCAGAAGGGCATGCGTATAGGCACACAGCGTCATTGTGCTGATATCCGTGCAGATGATGCTTGTGATGAAGGTCAAACAATCATTAATATCCAGGCGGGTTCTAATCAGTTTGCATCACAGAAGGGCATTCGCGGTGGTTTCGGTGCTGTTCGCCATGGATCTGACATCAAAGCAGACGACGCAACAAAAGAAAGCGAAGGCTTTATATGGCTTCAATCCGGCACAAATAAGTTCGAATCCCAGAAAGGCATGACATGCCCAGGAGCAGTAAGGCACGGCGCAGACATCAGAGCCGATGAGTTTAACTCTGAAAGCAACAGAGAGGTGCAATTGCAGTCTGGAACAAATAAATTTGATTCACAGAAAGGTACGAGGGGTTTCGGTAGCGTCAGACATGGTGCCGATATTCGGGCAGATGATGCAAATGAAGAGGGCCAAGGGATCTTAATCTTGCAGTCTGGAACAAATAAGTTCGAAACCCAAAGTGGCATGCGCGGTGGGTTCGGTGCAGTTCGTCATGCCGCTGATATACGGGCTGATGAGTTCAACTCTGAAAGCAACAGAGAGGTGCAATTGCAGTCTGGAACAAATAAATTTGATTCACAGAAAGGTACGAGGGGTTTCGGTAGCGTCAGACATGGTGCCGATATTCGGGCAGATGATGCAAATGAAGAGGGCCAAGGGATCTTAATCTTGCAGTCTGGAACAAATAAGTTCGAAACCCAAAGTGGCATGCGCGGTGGGTTCGGTGCAGTTCGTCATGCCGCTGATATACGGGCTGATGAGTTCAACTCTGAAAGCAACAGAGAGGTGCAATTGCAGTCTGGAACAAATAAATTTGCTTCTTGGAAGGGAATGAGAGGCCCTGGATCAGTCCGTCATGGCGCTGATATTAGAGCCGATGAATTCAATCAAGAAAGCAATGCCACTATCAACTACCAGTCTGGCTGGAACAAGGGAGATTCTCAGAAAGGCATGCGCGGTGGCTTCGGTGCGGTTCGTCACGTGTCGGATATTCGTGTCACAGAGCTTTTTGATGATGAGGATATGTTTTCGTATGACGACCTTGAGTATGCTGATCCATCGCAAGGGACATCGGATATGTAAATTAAATCACACAAAGAATATGCTGCAACTGGCTTGATGGCAAGTGATCTCCGAGCAAGGATAAAGAATAAACTAATGCTTAAGAATCAATACAGTGACAACTTAAACTTTCGATATGAACTTTCGACTTACTTTTTCCGGGCGCTTTGTTAAATGCATATCAATGTAAATTTATAGGACAGTTCTGTTTCAAGGACGAAACGTGTAAAAGTCACTTGAACTATAATTTTCTTCAACAAATTTTACTAATTTTAGCTTTATTGTTATTGCTTTGTTGTGTCAAGCAAACTCTGGAACCAAATATGATGTAGTATTAACACGCGGCAAAGTGCTTTCTTTTTGCTACTTGCATCGGGCCTGTACATATTGACGTGACAAATTATTTAATTGCTATAAACAGTATTGAACTAGAAGGTACATTAAATAACGAAATGAACCTATAAAATGGCAATAAGAGAATACAGATCAAATACAGTAAAGTAATATTGTCGTAATTTCTTTCTCAATAAGTTGTGTTGGATTGTTCGAAAGTGCTTCATTTTTCTTTTGTACATATGTCAAGTTTTTTTAAATTGATGAAGCATATTAGTGTTAATAAAGCGATCATATGACTGGAGCTAATATTTAAAATACTTGTTTTTAATTTCGTACTGTGTTTTTTAAAATAAAAAAGAATATTGTGGAAACATTGTATTATCTTGTGTAATAACTTAATTTTTTATATCAACTGGAAAAAGACCTGTCCTGTTGTATCATCTGAACTTGGGAGAGATGATAAATGTTAATGACCTCATTTACATATAGTCAGGAGCAGAGAGCAGAATTTATTTTCATCGCAAAACCTCCTAATAGCGCTTAAATTTACGGAATCAGTAAACCCTACCTTCGCTTCAACTTACTTCGGTAAGTATGAAAGTGTGCTACATTGTCAAATTTTAAGTTTTCCCTAGTTGCAAATCATACTGATTATGTCTTGATACTTGGCTGAAAAATCCTTCTCATCTTAACATTCTCTGCTTAATAACATCATGTTTCTAGTATTGCTCGTATCATTATACACAATTGATGTCATAACGCATTTTAAAAAGTTCTTTAAACATCTTTATATAATTTGCGTTATGCATTTCTTGTATACGCATTTTCTTTTGACACTTTGTTCCGCGGATTCGTAAATTTACATTATATTCATGCAAATGCATTTTCTATAAAAAGTTAATTACAAAATAATCGATATGGAGAAATCCAATCTGACTCTACTTTTTTAAATTGAGTATAGGAATTTACATAACATCAATCGTTTATACGCTTTTGAATATCAAGTTGATTCCAAAGAAAACCTAGAAAATGGAAAACTTGAATTGAAAATAGTTTATTTGTTATTATATAACATGGCATGGTTAAGTTCAACAGTTTTGAATAATGTATTAGTTTATTACGTTTATTTTTGTTCAAGTAGTTCAGGTGTTTGGCTAACACATTATAACATATACAGTGCTGAGATGTTGCATATATTTTATCTACTCTACTCTTGATAAATTATGAAAGCAGCAACTGAAATGAAAATTTCTAAAGAGCATGCATTCATCTGTCCTCTTCAAAAATGGTTTTAATGTTTGCAGATGACGAACGGGCCGGACAAAAAAGAAAAAAGGAAATTTTCAAAGAAGACACTGCGAGCTGGAGATGGCTTGCTTACGCTCCAAACAGGCACCAACCTTTTTGCAACTCAGAAGGGTATGAGCTTTGGTGCTGTTCGCCATGGCGTCGACATTCGAGCTGATGAAATTGATCCAGAAAGTAATACGCAACTTACCCAAATGGCCGGAACCAACAGATTTGCAACTCAAAAGGGAATGAGTTTTGGCTCTGTTCGACATGGCGTTGACATAAAAGCTGATGATCTAGATCCTCGTGGACAGGCAGAGTTGGGTCTTCAAGCCGGCACAAACCGATATGCCAGCCAATCTGGTATGAGCTTTGGATCAGTCAGACACGGGGCCGATATACGTTCTGATGACATATCACAGGAAAGTAATGCGAGTATTGGATGTCAGATGGGATCAAATCAATTTGCCTCTCAAAAAGGAATGACCAGTTTTGGAGCGGTGCGTCATGCAAAAGATATAACAGTAGATGACATATGTTTGGAGAGCAATGCCACAATCGGACTTCAGCTGGGATCTAACCAGTTTGCAAGTCAGAAGGGAATGACAGCAATCGGAGCTGTTCGACATGTGTCTGATATCCGTTCCGACGATTTAGATGATAGAGGAAAAGCGGAGTTGTCTCAGATGGCTGAAACGAATAAATATGCATCTCAGAAAGGTATGACTGGTTTCGGTTCGACTCGGCACGGTGCAGATATAAGATGTGACGATCAAGATGAGAGAGGCAAAGGTACTCTTACTCAACAAGCCGAGACAAACAGGTTTGCATCGCAAAAGGGTATGACAAGTTTTGGCGCTGGTCGACATGGAGCCGACATAAGATGTGATGATCAAGATGAGAGAGGAAAAGGAATGTTATCACAGCAGGCTGAAACAAACATATATGCCTCACAGAAAGGAATGACTCCAATGGGTGCAGTACGACACGTCTCTGATATCCGAGCTGACGATGCAAGTTTGGAAGGTCTCGCAACGCTAACACTTCAAACTGGAACTAATAAATTTGCTTCACAAAAAGGAATGTCTTTTGGAGCATGTCGACATGGGGCTGATTATAAGATCGTCCCACTCTGGATGGAGGGAGATTCCGATGAATATCCGACTGATGAGGAAGATGAACCTATCCCTCAGCCTGTTAGAAAGAGATCAACGTTATTAAGTTCCAAACCAGACTTAAAGCAGCAAAGGGAAAAGGAAAAGGAACCTGAAACAATCGTCGAAGAAACAGAAAAAGAACCAGAACCGGTGAAAGTAGCAAAAGAGCCTAAAGCAGAAGAACCAAAGGCTGATGATGATGAAGTTGACTTCTGGGGATCATAATCTATCTGAAACGCATCAAACCACTCGAATGATGTGCAAACAGAACTTTTGAAAATGCCAAATTGGTTTCAAAAACAGTGAAACTGTTTTCGTGAAAAATAATTTTGAAATAACATGTATATTAACATAAGTAACAGATTAGACACATACAGGAAATAGACACGGTTTGAGTATCTACCACAATTTCTGAATTTATCACAATCTCAAGGTTTTTATTTCGAGGTCTTCAAATGTACGCATGTTTTAGCTTTTAGGTATCATTCCATTTAGATCACATTAATGTTCATGCTTCTTGCTAACATAGAACTGCTCCTGACATGGGGTTTCTAAGGTTTACGGGACGAAAGTGCAATAAACATTAGTTTTTTAAGGATTCTTATGTCTCTAGTTATCCCACATTAATCAGTTTCTTATCTTATAAACCAAATGTTTTAGATCAGTGATTCACTGATAAGGTTTCTGTAAAACCAAATTATTTATAATATCTGATGTAAATATTGTAGGTTAATATTAAATATATTTGTTTCCGTGAACTCTTTTAGTATTTCCAGATTTCCTCATCTTACAGGCATTCCTGTTCAGTATGTTTTTCGAGCTCATGGAATGTTTCAATCGCTCCCGATTCGCTGTCACCAACCTTCTAATTGACTGTCCCTATTACCTATTACCATATGTGATGTACTTGAACTCATTTATTTTGTAAACTTATTGTACTATATATTGCGAGATCACATGACTCGATAAAATTGGATCCAATTATTATCTTTTATCTTATTGATGTCGGTTTTGAAATAAAGTGCACTAAATTTCATTTGATTTGAAATATTTCCTATCCGGACGTTTTGGCGTAGTGTTGCATGCAAGCGGGTAATTTGGAAGAATACGAATACGTTGTTTGAATACTGGGCCAATTAAACCGTAACAATATATTATACTACAGTGTAATTCAAAGTGATGATATAGTCCGCATTAGATGAAATACTTGGACATAAACTTAAGTATGAAAAGAGTTGCTGCAAAAGGAATGCCCATATGTTTGCGATTTAATAACTCGACTATGTTTGTTATAATAAGCAAGAAAAATATCTTTTAAACTTTTTTGGTTTCAATAAAAACATATTAAAATGGCATTACACTATTTGGTGACGAAAGCCTTAAGCTAAAGGGATAATCACTTGTCCAACTCATTCAATGTTGTTTTTTAAATAACTAATTTAAACAATTTAATGAAGTATATCCTTTAGTATCATTTACAGTGATGAAATAGAATACGAATAGAGTGTGCTACATTGTCAAATTTACATCTTTTTACAAAGGTATTGAAACGAATCACGGTATCGTAAAAAACATTTTGTCGTTTCAAGGGCTATACATATAAGTGTGTACTAACGTGAGCTCATGCCCTTTGCTTGTGGTGTCTATTGTTTTATTTCAGAAATAACAAACACTACAATTTGCTTTTAGTACGTTTTTTTAACAATTTGTGATTATGGGTTGAAGTTTTCTTTTCTTTATGTGTAAATAACGAAAACACTCGTCGTAGTTACTAAGTTCTGTTTGTCAACTTTATATGTCTTTGTGTGTTGCAAAGCTGCTTTGAAAATGTATCTGTACTGCGCTGAAATTAATGTTCATTCGTCAATGTCGTGCTTGCAAGTTGTTCCTGTTTACTAATGGCGATTGCCAGGAATAGTGCATTGTGTCAGTAGAATTTGCACATCAGCACACTAGGAGAATTTATTGTCGTGCCGTCCGGACACCAAACTGAAAACTCACACAGCATTATGCACCAGGTCGGTTTTGAAATGACACCAAAGTGTAATGTTGATGTCGGGGGAAACTGTCATCATTTATATACCAATAGGTAAGGTCAGTTTATATTTGATATGCATAAAACACGAAGTATTATAGTTTAATGTCAATATATTTGTACAGATTCCTTATCGGTAATTTGTATTTTTAGCCTTTACTAACATAATAAGCAAAGGTAACGTGCACACATATACTCGTGGCAATGTACTGCTTGAGCTTATAGAAATAATGGGGGGAAACAGATTTAAGTGTAATCATACTAACATCTCAATATTCACGTCTATTTAGTTTTGTTTATGTCCATTGTTTATGTAGTTTATGCGTACACCAAATTCTAGATGCAAGTAATGATTTTAAACTAGAAATTATAAAATTATTGTTTAAATCATATTAAATAAAGACAACATTTTATTACCTCTATGATAAACTCTTCATTGCCATTACATATTTGACAGGAACAACCAACAGGAGAGAAAAAGAAGAAGAGATGGACAAGGAAGCAGCTTCGCGCCTCACAGGGTATTCTAACACAGCAATCGAAGACTAATATCTATGCTTCTCAAGCAGGAATGAGAGGGTATGGAGCTGTGCGACACGGGGCAGACATCAAGGCTGATGACGCTTGCCAAGAAGGCCAGTCCGTTTTGACCCAACAAGCTGCAACACACATCTACGCTTCCCAAAAGGGAATGAAAGGTTACGGATCAGTCAGACATGGTGCTGACATTCGAGCGGATGACGCTGACCAACAAGGTCAATCAGAGCTTACCCAGCAAGCAGCCACTAACATATATGCATCTCAGAAAGGAATGACCGGTTTCGGCGCAGTTCGTCATGTCTCTGATATTAAGGTTACGGAATTATACGATGAGGATGATTTAGCATCTGATGAGGATTAACACTATTAAGATTTCGTTATACTGAACACTTTTATACAAAGCATAATGATATATTTACGGAAAATAACTGAAAGTGTAATTCAAGTGTTAACGATAAAGAAAGTTTCTTGCATTGTGAACTTCTCTTACTCAAAACGATTGCATCTAGAATTTGAAACGCAGAGGAACCGACTTTTCTGACATTTTTTTTGTTGTTGAATGCTTTGTGAATCTTCGAGTATGTGTGATTGTTTTGTAAAGCTGCAGCATAATCATAGTAACATTTGTCACTAAGGAGGAATGGCTTATTTAAGTCAGAATTTGTTGCTGAACAGTTCTTAATATTGTAAGATTAAATTTGTGTTGCCTTTGCAGCCAAATCAATCCCAGCCGGTTCAACCCAAAAAGAAGAAAAAGTTTACGAGGGAACAGCTGCGTGCTGGGCAAGGCTTCATAGGTCTTCAAGCCGGAACAAACAAGTTAGCGTCACAGGCTGGAATGACGGGGTTTGGTGCCGTACGGCATATTGCAGATATTAAAGTGACAGAGCTGTGTGACGAAGCAGACGTAGATGAAACTCCAGGTGAAACTGTAACAAAACCCGGCACGGCTGAAACTAACTGAAGATACAGCAATGAATGCCATGTGTGCTTACACATTTGCTTTAAACACGCGTCGCTGTGAAGAACAATAATATACAGGCAACTTAAAGATGATTTGTGTCTATGAAATGTCTTGTTAGGGAGAAAAATAAATTTGCTTTCGTTCGAATTGTATTTCTCTTCAGTTATATACTTGTTGTTTTTCAATGTTATGTCAACACGTGCTGTGTGTACGAATTCATGATGCGTTTGCTTAACAACTGCTTGACGTTTTCCTGCGCTTTGTGCACTTTTTACATTGTACATGGAATTAACGGACGTCTGTTCGTGATTCGCACCGCTGGTAAGTTACTTACATACACCCGTGTTCCCAACATAATCGTTTAAACAACAGTGTTATTTTAGTTATCCAAATTTTTATTTTTATGTCTGTCTTGCATGTACAGTTAACCTATATGTTATATCTGCAATAAAGTGCGGATTACCATGTACAGATCCATCATCAATTTTTCCATCCAAGTTTTGTTTTAACTATAGGCATTATAATTTTAACCCCCTAAACACACCAATCTTGTTGTTTATACATATCTATTTATATGATATATTTACATATATATATTTTATTTCAAGTTTGCAAAGATATTCACTCTATTTGTTATTTTTCCATACATTAATTGTCATCACTATATCTTATTTCTATTTCTGACATTCTTCTTTCGCAAAATATACCGCATTCGGTTGTTCAATATCAACTTAAAACACCATAATTAAGTTTAAACATTTCAAATTGTTTGAGATTATTGGCTAGAATCTTACAAACAAATTATTTTCGAAATTCACTCCCAAAGAGAGCACTAATATCTACACTTTACCGAAGTTCTCTTCATTTTTGTTTTTAGTTTAAGATATTTCTCCATAACAACTAAGGAGGGAACACTATTGTACTCTATGGCTATATGAAGGATAAATTTAATGGGAATTCATGCAGTTACAAAAATAAATTCTTCTTTGGTGCATTGTTTTAATAAGTCGTTTATATAAACAAAACAAAAAACAGAATATGAACTGGAGCAATCATACGGACACTCTTTACTCACGTGCCTTTAATTGTATGTAAATTCACTCATCACGTTACTTTCTCTGTATATACACAGGAACCAAAGAAGAAGAGATGGACGAAGAAACAGCTTCGTGCCTCTCAAGGTATACTCACTCAGCAGGCAAAGACAAACATCTATGCTTCTCAGGCCGGTATGAGAGGATATGGTTCCGTACGACATGGTGCCGATATTCGAGCTGACGACCAAGACAAAACTGGAGAAACGATGCTGACCCAGCAGGCAGCAACACACATTTATGCCTCCCAGAAGGGTATGACCGGTTACGGATCAGTTCGACACGGTGCCGATATCAGGGCAGATGACGCAAACCAGGAAGGACAAGGTTTACTTACTCAGCAAGCAGCCACACATATTTATGCATCGCAGAAAGGCATGACAGGTTATGGAGCGGTCCGTCATGGTGCAGACATCAGAGCTGATGACGCAAATCAACAAGGCCATGGAGAACTGACACAGGTGGCAAAGACGAATATTTACGCTTCACAGAAGGGAATGACATCATACGGTGCCGTGCGTCACGGAGCAGATATCAGGGCTGATGACGCTAACCAAGAAGGTCAGTCCATACTGACCCAGCAGGCGGAAACTAACATATATGCTAGCCAAAAGGGTATGACATGTTTCGGTGCTGTTCGCCACGGCAAAGATATTGCTGTAAAGGAACTTTATGAAGATGCTGAAGATGATGAAGATGATGTTAAACCATCTTACTCGCAACCAGCGCAACGCCAACAACAAGAGCAACCACAAGAGGAACAACAACAAGAGGCAGAGGAAGAGGAAGAAGAAGAAGAATAATAAGAGAACTGTTCATTATTTAATTCCGCGTGTCTCAACAGCTTTTAACCCTCCTTCTGTTTGAGAGACAGAAACGCCATGAAAATTACAACTAACATTTCGAATACAATACATGTGCTTTGAAAACCTAAAAGTGTTAACGTATAAACACTTGATTACAGTGAAATATGTGTGTAAATATATATGACAAATGAATTCTAGAACATATCATCTTAGCATATATTTTGACGGATGGTTTTGGTTTTTATGTATTGATATTGATATCTTGGATTTGAAATGAACTTTTGGGGCTGGAGTTTCATTTCGTAAATTAACTATATTCAAGAAGTAGCCATTCATTATAAATACATGTAAAGATTATATCTAGTTTTCATTTGCCAGTTATGGCATACATGACTTGAAACTATTGAAACTACATATCAGTTTCACTTTTTAATAAGCTTCACTAATTAACGAAAGTTCGAGGAAATGTGCAATCGTGAAAATAAATTTGGGCTCAAGTCATTATTCGTCATTTTCTGTGACTGAATCAAGGCGTCTTGTTTGTCGTAAATGTGTGTATTTTGTTCTTCTTCTCTGAAAAACATCTTTCTAAATGCTTCTCACTTCTGTATCTCACATCATTTTCACCAAATCATGTAATTTACGCTCTCTTCAGATGCCCGAGACACAAAAACGAAAGTTTTCAAAGAAGCAGCTCCGTGCTGGACAAGGTTTTATACACCAAATGGCTGCAACAAACAAATTTGCATCGCAGTCAGGCATGACTACTTTTGGAGCTGTTCGCCATGGCAAAGACATTGAAGCTGACAAAGCCGACCAAATAGGCCAAGGTGTACTGACTAAGATATCGGCAACACACATATATGCATCCCAAAAAGGAATGACTGCATTTGGTGCAGTTCGTCACGGAAAAGACATTTCTGCCGACGATGCAGATCAAGCTGGTCATGGGGTACTCACCAAAGTAGCTCAAACAAATATATTTGCTTCTCAAAAAGGCATGACCCCATTTGGAGCTGTTCGTCATGGAAAAGATATAGCAGCCGACGATGCTGATCAAGCTGGCCAAGGGCTTCTCACCAAAGTTGCCGAAACAAATAAATATGCTTCCCAAAAAGGAATGACTGCTTTCGGAGCTGTACGCCATGGGAAAGACATTGCAGTCAAGGAGTTGTATGAAGAAGGCAATGATGATGAATATCCAACAGATGAAGAGGACCCAGAACCCCAAGTAAACAATAGGAGACGGGATACCAGAAAAGAGCCCGAGCCCGAGCCACAACCAGAACCTGAACCAGAGCCTGAAGCTGAACAAGAACCAGAACCAGAACCTGAACCAGAACAGCCTGTAGACGATGATGGTGGTTTCGTCTGGTAGATTTATCTGCAAACATATTTGACATAGCTATGGGTGTGAAGAAATTTTATCCTTCGAAGCAATAGTGTGTAATTGAAATCTCGAAATGCATTTTTCTCTAAAGAACCCATAAGTTGTAAACAATTTACCAATAAAACATCCTATGATTATTTCATTTTTTTCGCACACCTATAGCTATAATTTCTCAATGTGATCAGTGCCTTAAGAAAAAGACCTCTCAAGAACAGTAATTTACATATTATTTGTAGAAAGAATTACAATTTTGTTGGCATTTTTTAGTTTACTGGTTTAATTTGCTAGATCAGTTCAAAAATCACATTGACAGTTTTAACATTTGATTGCGGGGATGCCTGACAAAAACAGGTGTCTACAATTGATTTCATTTCCTTATAGTTATCACTGGCATAAAGTTTCGAATATTCATCCCATTATTGCAAGATAAACATCTATACAAGGAAATGTGTATATTAAATAGATAATAGGAGATACAACTCATGCCAACAATAGTATGATGTAATACAAAGCGAAATAAATTGTCAAAAGCTTTATCTTAAATACAATTTTGTCTTAGACTGTGCCACCATCGGAGTCGACGAACCAATTTTCTCTACATCGACTAATCATCTACAACGTTGTTTCTACAAGAACACCGGACACAAAATGCATGCTCCTTTAATGGGAGAAATACGGACGGCGAAACTCTCTCTTGATTTGGTGTGCCAAATTCATCCCATGTTTTTTCTTCTGTATAATTCAAACTCTTCTTCCAGCTCTTCCATCCATATACTGTGTTTTCAGCCTCCACCGAAACGCGCCTGTAACCAACTGTTGTGTTTTTATTAACCTGCAAATGCGTATGTATACTTGGACATCTATGACTGCTCATATCCATCCAATTACTTTTACCAGGATAATGATTCACTTTAAGATCATCCATGCATTAAGTTTTTCTTCTAGAACTGTTATATATATTTAAATTATTCCTTGCAGTCATTGCACATTAACCTCACCGAATTTTTCGCATTCTCCCACGTTTCCTGGAATATATCAGAGCATAAACCATAATGCCCCAAACCTTAACCTCTCGAACTGTTAGTACTCGAGTTGCCAAACCTTATCCTCTCGAACTGTTAGTACTCGAGTTGCCAAACCTTACCCTCTCGAACTGTTAGTGCTCGAGTTGCGTTTAGGGCAGCTTTATCTTACGGAAACATATTGGTGAGTATTTTTATTTCATTTCTCTGTATGTTCAATGTTTCCCCTTCCGTGTGAGATATGTATCGTAGGCTGTGTATAATTATTGTAGGGTTACCGCCGGTATTTCGAGATAATTTCTTCTTCATATCTTATTCCGTTGATCAGCTATGATATCAATCAAAGTGTGATATTTACAAGTTTGTGTTATGAAGAGGAGGGGTTTGTAATGTGTGTTTTGTTTCTGTTACCGTGTATGTATATACGTACTCAATTGTATAGTAGCTAGTACTTGTAGTTAGTGTGTGTGTTGACTGCATGGTCTACATGTCAGTTTTAGTCTACAAGTGTCTTCTTTAAAACAATATGACATGTTAAAGACGGTTCGTTGTTTTAAGAGTTACATATTTAGTTTCTTGAAAGAATTTTTGGTGAAAAATGTCTAAGATTTGCTGTCTTTGGGCTCATCAACGACGTTTACATAATTCACAATTTGGTTAGTGGGCAGAATAGATGTGTCTGCAATAATAGAAACATAAAGGGTTCTTGTTTTGTTAGATTATTTTTATTACGTCTTAATTTGTTAAGATTTGCTGCATTTAAAGATGGCTTTGAGAAAAAAAACTGTTTCGAAATTCCTTTATGTTATAGAGTCCTTGGTTGTGTTGTTTTCGTTCTAAGTGTTTATGAATGTTGTGTTTGTTTATTTTTGATCGTGAAAACGTTCAAAAGTATTATTTTTTTAATTCTTCATGTTTCTAAAGATTCTTTTATTTGGTTATGTTATTATTTATTTCAATTTTAGACTAAGTTAAACTTCTTAGGTATGCTAGTTTACATCATAATCTTTCTAGTGATCTTTTATGCTGTCATCCTTCTAGATAATTTATTCATTTTAACATAGCGAAAGAGTTTTGTTCCTTATAGATTTTTAATTTTCCATCTCCTTTTCTGATTTTGAAATATTAAATATTCAGTTGTAATTATACTGTTATTTCTCATCAGATGTCCGAGGATAAGAAACCAAGAAAGAAATTCTCCAAGAAGCAGTTGAGAGCTTCCCAGGGCATTTTACCAATGATGGCCAAAACAAACATATACGCAAGCCAGGCGGGCACAACCTGTTTTGGTGCAGTTCGTCATGGGTCCGATATTAAGGCAGATGACTTAAACCAGGATGGTCATGGCATTCTGACCCAACAAGCAAAGACCAACATTTACGCCTCCCAAGCTGGTATGCGAGGATTTGGCGCAGTACGCCACGGTTCTGATATACGTGCTGATGATGCTGATCAAGACGGTCATGGAATTTTAACACAGCAGGCGAAAACCAATGTATACGCAAATCAGTCTGGTATGACATGCTTTGGGGCAGTCCGTCATGGTTTTGACATCAAGGTTACGGAACTGTATAACGAGGGAGGAGATGATGAGTATCCTACCGACGATGAGGAACCAACGCCTGTTGTTTCGAAACCTTCAAGAAGAGTGCGGGATGTACCAAACGAAGAAACAAATGAAACGCCAGTCGAACAAGCAGATGGAGAAGAGCCAGTACCAGAGGAACCTACAGAATAGGGATAGTGAATAGAACAAATGTATAGTGTATTAAAGCTCTGGCCAAGAGTGCAAACCGAACTGAGAAATATAGCGTCCAACTTGGAATTAAGTCTAATGTTACATGCTAGTTGATAGGGACAAATGAACTTGAATAATTAGTTAAAGGAATGTTTTAATGCAGATAACTTTAAAGTAAGAAATGTCAACGTACAATTTGTATTAATTGGCTTAAATTAACAACCAAAACTTTATACTTACCTCGAATTTCCTCTGAGCAATAACTTTCTTGTAAAGAGACTGAAATGAGTATTCAGTAAGATTTTTTAGCAAAACGAATTAAATAAATAACTGTTTGTCATAATTTATTTATTGTTATGTTGTACAAGTAAAGGTATGGAGTCACCTGTGAAAAACATGACAAAGTGTTTGAAGTATGCAATTTACCTTTTATCTTACCTAAAATACAAATGTGTTCATGTATGACACTTATGACAAAATTATATGTTAAAAAGAATACTCTTTTGTATTATTATATAGCCCTTGGTTTTTTTTTTAAAAAAAAAACTCGGAATTTTCGCATTGAAGAAGTAAGCAAAGAAAATGAAACTTATTGTGTTTTCATTGACAGCTACTGTTGACCTGAATGTAATAGTGGAGTTAAAATAGCATAAATGAATGGACGTCTTTACAAACACCGGAAATGTTGAATGCGCCTATAGCCATTGTTGATGAAAGCAGAACGATTTTCTTCTTGAAATCAAACTAAGTCTAACACCTCTGGTTCTAAGTCATAATGTGCACTACTAGTGTAAAATGAGCCTTAAGTGTAACTGATTCTCAAAACAGATTCTGATAACTGTTACTTTTTCAAGATCTACACATCAATTTATCACTTATATGTTGTTGACAGGTATTCAAAGCCAAAAAGGCAGAAGTATCCATTTATGAACTAGCTTTTAATAAATTATCTTCGCTCCATTAGTTCTGACTTAATAATTCTAAAGTAGCTAACCAGCCAACTGTTTACTCGTAGTCCACTGGTTGTGAAAGTCATCTTTGTCAAGGCATTTTGATTTTAAAATTCCGTTGTTTACAACTGGCTTTCATATATTACATATTATCTCACAACAGAAGCACCAAACGTTCAAGCTCATCTTGCGACATGGTAACCAGATCTATGTACAAACAGCAAAATAAAAGCATGCGTGTGTTGCTTTTTAAGAATGTTAAAAGTATAATTCTGATTGGTTAAAGATTATGTTAAAAATAAAAAATCTAGTGGATATAATTTCAAAGAAGAAAAACTTCTCTCATTACATAGTCTTCTAGAATGTATCACTGAATGGTGCTACATACAACTCGTCGTAAAAATGGTATGCAAATCTTAGTGTATTAAATTGCAAATTGTGAATGACACTATGTGAAAGCATCACATTGTGATAGCACCTCTAGACTGAACCTTATAGACAACAAACAACCCACCCTAGCAACCTTGATTGATCATCCAGTGTAGTTTGTAGATGCTTATGTGGAGCCATGACCCATTCATCATTTACCATTTAGACCATCTGTTGGTAAGTCATTTTATAATTTTTATCTAAGGTGGAAACCTCAACAAGCACCTTCAAAATACCATCATCAGTTGTTTTCCTTATCATATGATAGGTATCTGTTCACAATTAAGAAAAGCTTTTAAAGATGCTTATTTACATTTTAATTACCGCTTAAGGAATTGCTAGGATTCACATTACATAAATATCCAAACTGTATTCTAACAATTAACAAACTTTCTTTGAGTGGATTTAAATGTGTGACTGGTTTCAAGGTTTCTTTTGCGTTTGCTTCATCAAGTGCAGGAGTTTGTAATATTTACAGGTTATTGTGCATGGGTTGACATTTTGGTTTTTTCTAGATGTCATGAGATGCCTAGATTAACAATTAGATATTTTGGATTTTGTGAAATACCTCGTACCCCTGTGCGAACAAAATTCAAACTTCACATTGAAGCAAAAAATAGGCATTTTCAGATATGTCCTTTTTGTTTATTTTTGACAGATGTCTACTGAGAAGAAGAAGAAGAAGTTCTCCAAAAAGCAACTCCGTGCAAGTCAAGGCTTGCTTACCCAACAAGCAAAAACAAATATCTATGCATCACAGTCAGGTATGACGGGGTTCGGTTCCGTTCGTCATGGAGCAGACATACGGGCAGATGATATCAACGCAGAAAGCAACAAAGAGCTCACACAACAGGCCGCCACACATATTTTTGCATCACAAAAGGGTATGACATGTT
The DNA here is from genome assembly GCA_032358795.1 of Nuttallia obscurata. NCBI lineage: Eukaryota > Metazoa > Mollusca > Bivalvia > Cardiida > Psammobiidae > Nuttallia > Nuttallia obscurata. Next base: position 1,175 of record JAULCC010011126.1, on the reverse strand, counting down.
TCGGGGCAGTGCGTCACGGAAAAGATATTTACACGCCAGAGTTGTACGAAGAAGGTGCCGATGATGAGTATCCCACCGATGAAGAAGAAGTCAGGCAGCCAGTGGCAAGAAAAACTAGGGCCGAGGAACTTCAACCAACACCAGAACCAGCAGCTGAACCGGAACCTGCACCAGAACCAGAAGCTGAACAAGAAGAAGAGGAAGAATAAATATGTCACAAAACATAAATGTGGTTTTGATTCCCCTGCTTCGGTGCATACATAAACGTTAATAAATTCCATTAAAAATTATTTGAACTCAGTGAATATTCTACTCTACTTGAACGAACACTTGTGAGAGAAAACAGTTTTGACTGAACTGTGAAAAGGACAGTTTTAAATAACCTTAATAAAAGTAGACCTAGTTTATTTGACACCTGATCAATAGTATTACTACGCAAATACTTTCTACATAGAAACTCCGCTTAGGACAAACTGAGCTCATCTCATAGACATTTTTACAATGAATTGTTTTTATTTGGAAGTGTGTGTTTATCCCACATATGTGCTATATATAATACGAGGAGCGCCTGATAAAAAAAAATAAAATTGAAAAGAATGATTATGGTTTTGTTTAGTTGGATTAACCTTTTTATGTTACTGTAAAGAAAAATGACAACTGTAAAATGGTTTCAATGATGACCAAATGATTTTAAGTTTATCAGTTTCCTTACAACTTTCTTTTGATTGATAATGAGCTGCTACAGAAGTTTACGTAGGCCTGTGACGGTCACCTATAATGTGGTCTGGAGTTCACTAACACTTCTCAGCATTTTCTTAGACTTGAACTCGGTTGTGCATTTTAAAAAATATTTGTTACATGATGATTTATTTAATTTAAAAGTGTCAATGTTTAAATATGAATGTTAATAGTTCAATATAAAATATTATTTGGCTTATCAATCTAGGATACATATTTAAGTATCCTATCTCAATGCTAGATTCTTCAGATCAAGTCTAAGAAAATTGTGAGGAGTAATTAATGTCTACCGCCAGCTGTAATTAAGATTTAGAAAATGTTACAGAATTTGAGAGAGAGAGAGAGAGAGAGACGAGGGAGACTCAATAAAAACTACCAAGCCGGTACACTTTGACTATCTTCATAAACTAAAATGGGCATGAACATGTAAAAAAATT